>SNQJ01S0027296.1:47286-58841 GCA_010110895.2 Picea sitchensis | reverse complement strand
TTTTATACACCTACGGAGTTATACTCCGGTCTGAAGAATACTACAGTGATGAAATCCCCAAATTCTTAACCAGAAAGAGATGTGTATTTACTTGGCAACCCGAACACAGTTGCGCGGCAATAGATCTGGTATGTTTTAATTTGTTTATGTTTCTGTCCCCCAAGGGTTAGGTATTCAAGGGTTCTACAGGAAAGGGTTTGCTCTGTGCTATAGCTCTCTGATATACGTGTAGGGTCCAACAGTAGTACTCAGCCAAATATCTCAGGGCACTAACTAAGGAGGATAGATCGTACCCTTAGCCGTACTACCCGACTACCCAGGTACTAGAGAGTATCTTCCCGAGTGTTGTTCTCGGTGACACTATAGCAGTCTGGAGGCCAATAGGTTTATCTAAAGAGGGATTCAGGAAATCTAAGTCGATCCGTACAAAGGTGTTGTTTGATGCGTTACCACTCAAAGGGGTACCAACAGGGGTTACAAGGGTGGCCAACAGATGTGCGCTTAAGAACCACTTGTATTTCCTGCGTGTATGAATCCCTCAACCGCGGGTTTATGCACATAACGACAAATCTTTGTGGCTTAAAGACGTCGGAATACATCTCTACCCTGGAAAAAAAAATCCCACAATTTCTGCCAAGGAAAGTGCTCTGATACCACTTGCAAGATACCAGAAATAATAAATATGCAGTACTTAAATAAAATGCTAGAAATGACAGAATAACAGTATTATATCCAGCATAATCTCCACAATAACACAGAAATGATATAAGAACAACAACAGAAATAGCACTTTGATTCAGAAAGAAATGTTCACGGGCCTCTTCGAGGGGGCAACCTCCAATCGAGCAGCGCTCTATTACAATAATCTCCAAGCTAGGGTTTTCATACCCTCGACCCTTATTTATACTAAATATGTCTATCAAGAAAAGCATCTAGAGGAAGATCCTTCTAGAAGTGGAAGCTTCTATTAGGTCTTCTTACATCCGCCTTATTCATTTTTATTGAAAGGCCTTATTAATATTGACCTTTATTACATCTGAATATATTGATCTACCTATGTGCGGGTTAGGACCTTAACAAGGTTTAAGGAATGACAATAGAGAAAGAAGCCACAACAACCGTGAAGTTGGGCCGCAAGGTTTAAATTTGGGTCACAAGATCTACACGGGGGAAAGGTCAACCTTTTTCTAGCCGTTAGAACTGGAAAAAGGAGCATGGTGGTTAAGCTCCAAAGTCCTGGAGTGGATCTACGTCATTGATCCGGGGAAAAGAGATTGATTGTTGGATTGGTCGAAGGCATATCATAGTCGTTAGATCAAGTCAAGAGAAAGAGGTAAGGCGCAATGGTGAAGAGAAAATATCAGTCGTCATATTTGCGCGCAAGTGATTGTGAGTCATAGATCTCACAACAATTCAAAAATTCATCACTTCAGGAGATATGGAGTGTGCTGAGGCGAAAACTCATGAAGTCCCAAAGTCTGGAGTTAATCTGGATCATTCATTAAAGGAGACATGTGTCTGTGGATCAGGGTATTCGACATTTTGGCACTTCGGGAGATATGGAGTGTGCTGAGGAAAAAATTCCCGAAGTCCTAAAGTTCAGGGTTAATCTGGACCGTTCATTAAAGGAGACACGTGTCCACGGATCAGGGTATTCGACAATTCGATACTTCAGGAGAAATGGAGTTTGTTGAGGAAAAAAATCCTGAATTCATGATGTTAATATGGACTGTTCAATTAACAGGAACGTGTGTCCACAAATCAACCTATTTGGGAGTTGACGTTCAGGAGAAATGAAGTGTTTTGATGAAAAATATCCTGAAGTCCCAAAGTCCCAAAGGCATGAAGTCTCGAAGTTAATCTGGATCGTTTGATTAACAGGGACATGTGTCCATAGATCATCTTATTCAGGAGTTGACGTTCGAAAGAAACAGAGTGTGCTGATGCAAAATCTCTTGAAGTCCCAAAGTCCTGAAGTCTTGAAGGCCCAAAGTCCTGAAGTCCTGAAGGCCCGAAGTCCCAAATTTAATTTGGACCATTTGATTATCAAGGACACGTGTACACAAATCAACTTATTAAGGAGTTCGACATTCAAGAGAATTGAAGTGTGCTAGCATGAAATCTCTTGAAGTGACATGGCCTACTAAATTCACCTGAGATGATGTGGACATGCAGGATGTGTGCCACGTGGCAGATAGTTATATACCCTTCAAATAATGAAGAAGCGGATGAAACGTGACACATGTCACCCACTTTATCGGGCCACATGTCCGCTTCTAGTATTATACCATTTGGCACTCCGCTCGATCATGGGTAGTGGGGCCCTGGTGGTTACATAAAGAAGATTAAAGTTGGGGAAGAATTTAACGAAGTCAGGCCCACATTAACTTTATTGCAACAGATGTGTGGCACCATATCCTGTAGTCCAAAGACTAAGCCCTCCAGAGGAAATGTGTTACAATTTCCATTTAGTCGAGAACTCCTGAAGACCCAAAGATCAGAGTATGTCTCGACCATTGATCACAAAAGACACGCGACAGTAGATCTCGTAGTCCGGAGACTTGGCACTCTGGAGGATTCAAAGTATAAGAAATTAAGGTTGAGAACTCCTGAAGGCCCGAAGGTCAGAGTTTATCTCGACAATTGATCACAGAAGACATGCAACAGTAGATCTCATAGTTTGGAGACTTGAAACTACGAAGTATTCAAAGTATAAGCAGTTGAGGTCTAGAAATCCTGAAGGTTGGAGTTAATCATGACCGTTGGTCACAAAGGACACGTGGCGTCAGATTCCAAGGTCTAAAGACCTGTTACTCCAGAGGAATTGGGTTGCATTTTGCTTGAGTCAGGAACTCCCGGAGGACAGATTTAATCTCGACCATTGATCAGGAGAGGGTATAGAAATATCCAAGAGACATTAGCTGAGAGGAAAGAGATCAGATGCTCAAGGATGGAATCAGAAAAGAGACACGAGTCTAAAAGACCATAACTCCCTATTCAAAAAATAGTATTGAGAAAGAAAGCAGTTGTTATAAAGATCATGAACGATAGAATCAACTAATCACCCATAAAATAGCTATGGACAATCCATTTCTCAGGGAATCAGATAAAAGAATTATGATATTTAAATTGAATCATAATTGTTCATGTTTTCCTGAATTGATTCAAACAGTTAGCCTGACCGATTTCTATTGGCTGCACATTTTGCAGAGTGAACAACTGTCATAAGGGAACTGAATTATCACCAGAGTGTTAAAGAATAGATGATACACAAGTAGTCTACAACCAGGAAGATGAAATAAGAGGAGTGAATGTTTAGTTGGGTATGGAAGGAACCAACTCCAACGGACATGGAGGAGGAAAAGAAGAAAAGATAAATCTGGTTGAGACCATCTGGAAGTTGCAGACAAATTTCCAAAGCCACAAAGTTGATAATGAGAGGCTTATGAAGGCCAAGGAACAATAGGAAGACTTCAACATGAAGTTAATGAAGATCCTGGACATAATTGAAAATAAATTAGATAAGGAGAGTGGCTCCAGCAAAACATGAATCCATAGATCCCCTAATGAGGAAAGAAGCGGAAGAAGTGGTAACAAACATCACCATCACTCCCAAAGACATTCCAAAAAGAGGGCACGCAGCAGTTCAAGTCCATCTCCTACCAAAAATCATAGGATATATAGAGTGGATGAGGTGAAGGGAGAAATGAACAAGATCAAACCTCCTACTTTTGATGGAGAGAACAAGAAAGATGAAGATGTTAAGACATGGTTGCTTGGCATGAGGAAATATTTCCAATTGCATAATTATTCTTCTCATGCAGAGGGAAGAATTTCCATTTATCAGCTAAAAGGAAAGGCGTCCATGTGGTTGGATCAACTTGTTCAAGTGAAACACATCATAGAGAAGAATGTTACATGGACGGAATTCAAGAGGCATTTTGAAAAGAAATACTTAACCAAGAGATACTATGACAAAAAGATGAAAGAGTTCTTTGAACTTAAATTGGGAAGCATGATTATAGATGAATATGAAAGGAGATTTCTAGAGTTGTTGAAGTGTGTCTCCTTCATCAAGGATGAGACAGTAAATATACAGAGATATATGAGTGGGATTCCATCCTTCATCGGTGACAAGATCCAGTATGATGATCCTAAAACTATGGAAGAAACCATAAGGAGATAAAAATTCTTATATGATCAGCAAAAAGGAAAACCTATTTTCTAGAAGGCTTGGGAGGACAAGAAAATTTTTAATAAGGAGCAGAGGAAGAAAGGGAACAAGCCACCCTTTTTTAGAAATAATCCTCAAGTACATCTAGTTTTTAGAGAGCTCGGGATGGTCGAAGTAGGTGGGAAAAGGCCAAGGAAGCCACCTGTGCAATGTTGGGTTTGTAAAGGAGATCATAAGTATAGATATTTTCCTCACCGAAGAGACAAAGTGAGAGTTGTCCACAATTTTCAATAAGAGGAAACAGTGGAGGACATGGGTAGAAGTGTACCAAGAATCTATGCAGCCCTAGACAACAAGAAATACGAGTTTCAATCGCACATGATTGGAGTTGAAGGTATGATCAATAACCATGCATTTACTATTTTAATTGATTCGGGGGCTAGTCATAGCTATATAGATCCCAAGGTAGTGGAAAGATTTATATTTCCAAGAAGAAAGCATGGGAAATATTGGTTGGTGCAGTTGGCTACAGGAACCAAGAGAAAGTTTGTTGAGTTGATTAAGTCATGTCCTATGGGAATGAATGGACTGATTACCAAGGAAGATTTGAACATCTTGCCTTTAGGTTCATATGAATGTCTAATTGTATTGTCATAACAAGGAATTCACTTTCCTAGATGAGGAAGGAAATCGGAGAATAGTCCAGGGAATTCCCAAGGAAGTTATTGTCTGAGAAATCTTAGCAATGCAACTGAGGAAGTGTTACAGGAAGGGCTGCCAAATATTCACAGCTCATATGGAATAAACACCTAAGGATAAGGTGTCAAACATTGAATACTATGCAATCTTAAAAGAGTTTGGGGATGTGTTTAAGGACATTCTAGGACTACCCCCTAAAAGAGATATTGATTTCTCTATAAACTTGATACCTGGAGAAGCTCCAGTATCCAAGACTCCCTACAGAATGAGTACACCAGAGCTGAAGGAGTTGCAAATGCAACTTGAAGAGCTACTGAATAAGGGGTACATATGCCCAAGTGTGTCACCTTGGGGTGCCCCAGTGTTATTTGTGAAGAAGAAATATGGGACCTTGAGATTGTGTATTGATTTCAGGCAATTAAATAAAGCAATTGTGAAGAACAAGTATCCCTTGCCAAGGATTGATGATCTCTTCAATCATTTGAAGGATGCAAGGATATTTTCAAAGTTTGATCTCGGGTCAGGATACCACCAAGTAAGGATTAAATATGAAGACATCAACAAGACTACCTTTAGAACAAGGTATCGTCACTATGAGTTTACAGTGGTGCCATTTGGGTTATCAGATGCACCAGTTGTTTTCATGTGCTTAATGAATGGTGTTTTCCAAGAATATTTAGACAAGTTTGTCATTGTCTTTTTAGATGAAATCCTTGTATATTCCAAGACAAAAGAAGAGCATGAGAATCACTTGAGAATGGTGTTACAGGTGCTAAGACAATACCAATTGTTTTCCAAATTGAGTAAGTGCTCATTTTACCAAAATCAAATTCATTATTTGGGGCATATAATATATGAAGAGGGAATAGCGGTAGACCCCAAAAATATTGAAGCCATTAACGGGTGGACAACACCTAAGAATGTGAAAAAAGTTATATCCTTCATGGGTCTAGTTGGTTAATACAAGAGATTCATTGCAGGATTTTTTAGGATTTCTCACCCAATAACTTCCTTGCAAAGGAAAGGGGTAAAATTTCAATGGACAGGAGAATGTGAAGAGAGATTCCAACAACTGAAGCAGTTGTTAACCAGTGATCCAATTCTGAGGATTGCAGATCTGAATGAATATTTTGTGGTTTGAATGGATGCATGAAAACAAAGACTAGGTGGAGTCCTCAGTTAGAATGGGTTTTTGATATGTTTTCAGTTCAGGAAATTGAAAGAGAATGAAAGACTCTACACCACTCATGATTTGGAGTTGGCATCCATAGTACATGATTTAAACAAATGGAGACACTACCTCGTGGGAAAAAGGTTTGAGGTGAGGACAGACCATAATGGTCTGAAATATTTGTTTGATTAGACTACATTAAATGTGAGGCAGAGAAGATGGTTGGAATTCCTCTACGAATATGACTTTG
This sequence comes from Picea sitchensis, assembly GCA_010110895.2. Lineage (NCBI taxonomy): Eukaryota > Viridiplantae > Streptophyta > Pinopsida > Pinales > Pinaceae > Picea > Picea sitchensis. The sequence continues at coordinate 52,547 of SNQJ01S0027296.1, read as the reverse complement.
ATATCAATCACATCAAAGGAAAGGAGAACAAATTGGTTGATGCACTCAGTAGGAGAGTGCATTATATACATGCTACAATCATTAGCATGTATCAAGCTGATATTAAAGGAAGAAATTTGGAAGCTACAAAATCAGATCCGCAGTACATGGAGATGGTAACAAAGTTACAACAAGGTAAGATGCTACAGAAAGTTGAATATTGTAGATTAGAAGATGATGGAATACTCATGTATAGGAACATAATTTATGTACCCAATTCTCACAAATTGAGGAGTATTATCTTGAAAGAGATGCATAATGTGCCTTATGTTGGGAAACTTGGATATCAGAAAATAATGGAAGCAGTCAAGAGCCAATACTATCGGCCAAGCATGAAGAAAGAAATTGCAGAGTACATTGCCAAATGTATGGAGTGTCAAAGGGTCAAGGTTGAGAATAGACACCCAGCTGGGTTGCTACAACCATAATCCATTCCTTAGTGACAGTGGGAAGTGTTGACCATGGATTTCATCACAGGATTACCCAGAACAAACAGGCAACATGATTCCATCATGGTTGTGGTGGATAAACTTACGAAAGTTGTCTATTTTACTCAATTTAACACTACTCACAAGGCAACTAATGTTGCTAATATTTATATGAGGGAAGTAGCACGATTGCACAGTATTCCCAAGACAATTGTGTCTGATAGAGACCCAAATTTTACCTCGAAGTTTTGGAGAGGATTATTCAAGGGATTCGGAACAAATCTGAACTTCGTCACAGCCTATCATCCTGAATCTGATGGACAAATAGAAAGAGAAAATTAAGTGATAGAGGATATTCTAAGGATGTACGTGATGGACAAACCATCTAAGTGGGAAGATTATCTACACTTGGTAGAATTTTCTTACAACAATGGGTACCAAGCATCACTGAAGATGAGCCCATTTGAGGCCCTTTATGGCAGAAAGTGCAACACACCAATAAGTTGGGACAACCCAGCTGATAGAGAAATATTTGGGCCAGATTTGCTCAGGGAAATGGAAGAGAAATTGTTAAAGATAAAGAGGAATTTAAAGGTTTCCCAATACAAGAAGAAAAGCTATGTTGACAAGTGCAGAACCCATGGGGAATTTAAAGTGGGTGATCATGTTTTCTTGAAGGTGAAAGCCAACAGAAGTTCCTTGAAGTTGGGAAACTGTTCCAAGTTGGCAGCTAGATATTGTGGACCATTTGAAATCCTAGAAAGGATTGGACCAGTAGCTTATATCCTTGCATTTCATGCATCCATGACTATTCATAATGTATTTCATGTATCATTACTAAATAAGTATATACTTGATGTTAATCATGTGATTGATTAGAATGTGATTCAGGTGGAGCAAGAAGGTGCTTTGCAAGTGCATCGAGTGCGCATATTGGACCGGAAGAGAAATCATCTATGGAATTGATCCATGGGGCTTGTAAAGGTCCAGTGGACCTGCTACGGTCCTGAGGATGCAACATGGGAGCATGAAGATGCTATGCGGGTAGAATATCCGCATCTTTTTTAAGATTTTGAAAATATTGTTGATGTTATGTAAATAAGTTGCACTGAGGACAGTGCAAAAATAAGGGGAGGGGATTGTAATACCCCAAGGACGATCCCTATTTGTAATTACAAATTGTAGACATGTTTTGTAGGCTAGTGAGCCAAGTGTTATAAGTTAGGGGCTTATGTGCTTATTAGGCCGGAGAACCTAGATGATAAAATGCTTGGAGCATGTTTTGTATATGTAAATACTTATATGTTTAATATAACAACATCGTTGTGTGTAGACTGACCACAAAGAAAGAGTATGGGGGACTAAGCTCCACTAGGTTGGGTAAGGGAGGGGGCTGAGAGGCTGTAAAGAGGGGCTAAGATTAAGATCTTAATTCCAATAGAATAATATATGTTATTATTCTAAATGTTGTGAGAAGGATACAAATATATCCTAAGTTCCTTTGGGGAAGAGGAACGACTTACAAAATGGAACGTGCTTCATGAGCACCATGTGTCAGCTCGGGCACATGCAAATATATGTGGGAATTTCTACTATTTGGGGGGATCCTTTGGCCATAGTTTCCACTCATGCACACAACCAGCAAGCAAGCAACAAAACCTGGAAAGTCATTGTTGATTTCCTCATTCATCTTGAACCTCTGCAACAAGTTGAACTAGTATCCCTAGTGAACCTGTATCCTGTGGGTTGCCTGTGTTTCATTCTGCCATCACCGTGCCCATATCCAGTTTATTTGTTTTCCATCACATTTCCCATGTGTTGAGGAGTTGGATTGAAGAAGCAGGTTTTCAGGCCCATGGATTGAAGAAGCAGGTTGTCAGGCCCATGGATTGAAGAAGAAGGTTGTCAGGCCCATGGATTGAAGAAGCAAGTTGTCAGGCCTGTGAGCAACTCTCTCCAGGTGAGAGAGTGTGTTGAGGAAGTGAGTTTTCATGGAGGGAATCCAGTAGCAGCTACAGAGCTTTGAGAATTCATGTCTGGCCTATTGTTGAAGCCCTGGAAGGGAGGTGAAGAATTTGATGGATTGTGTGACAGTGAAGGTGTATACTCCTGGGGTGGGATAGGCATGTGGGGAATGAGAGTCTGTGAGCAGTGGGTGTAAGTGGATCCTGGGAAGAAATCCTTCCTATAGACTAGTGCAACTTCTTGTTGACCTTTCCTAGCCTAGGAATCCCTTGCTCGGTGGAATTTAGTCCTAGCTCAGGGATGACCAACTGCTGAGAGTGATGAGAAGTGTGGTCTAAGGTTGGGGGATTCATGGAAGGTCTACACGCAGTCGGTGGTCTTCTCATAAAAATATAAGTACCAATTATTTGTTCATTGTATGTTGTGTATCGTGTACATGTGTTATAATATTATCATTATTTCTTGTATATATTGCATGTATGTGTTAATGTCGCTTCTACATGAATATGTGAATGAGTATAATGTGTATGTCTGTTTAAATTGCATTAGATAGATATTTGTGTATATCAGAACAAGAAAGTTTTCAAGTGGTGATGTCAACCTGGTTGACTCGGTATGTCACTTTTGGTATCAGTATTTGAGACAGTCTATGTTTTTGGTAGAGTTCTCTGGACTGGGTGGTCGAGGACATTACACCTTTCGCTACCAATCGAGATTTGAACTTATCGACTTGACCTGCGACATTCATCTTCTTCTTGAATACCCATTTTCTACCCACGAGATTTCTTCCACTAGGTAACTTGACTAAATACCATGTCTCGTTCTTATTCATTTGACCATGGCATCTGTCCAGAGTTTACCCTCTACTAAGTCAATTGCCTCACCGACCGACTTGGGCTCATCGTCGATGGAAGTTAACACAAATGTGGAACAGAAGTGATCAAGGGATCAAATTTTGCTCAAAAATTCAAAGTGCTCGGAATCACTTCAAACTGGGCCGAGAGTGTAGGCCTCGTCGTTATGAACCCAACGCAACTCGTTTCGTCTCAAACGGACGTCAGGAGCGAGAGATATTGCAATCTGTTCGGAATGTCAAACAGGTAAAAAAGGACGCTGATTGTACAGTCCGTACAGTCCATACAAGTTGACGTGGTAGAGTCTGTACGCTGACGTAGCAAGGGTTATGTGGTAGTTTTTGATTGGCTGGCAGTTGGGCGAATCTTATTTTGACATGTGGCAGTTTTTTGGTTTGTGGTTGGATGCCATGTGGCCCAATCATGGGCCGCCACGTGGCATCCTTATATTGGTTCAAAATTATGGAGTCCGTGGGATTCGAACCCCAAACCTCCCACACTAGTCAAAGATTTGGTAAAGTCTGCCATGCCAATGGGCCACACGTTGATCCTTGTTATATATACGGGCTACAATGTATATAATTTTATGTTATATTGTATTTGGCGGGGGGTCGGGTCGGGGCTTAGCCCCGACCCGTGGTTTTATTGTGTTAACATAGGACCGTAACCATATATATATATTGTGCGGGAGTTGTTTCAAACGGAGCCCAGCCCCGGGTTTCATATATGACCACAACTATATTATATGGTATGTGCGCGGTTCCAACATTTATGACCGTCGACCGTTTGGTTTGGTTGAAACGGTTCCTACCATTTGTCATTGCTCCATTCGTTGGAAAATAGAGCCTTCTTTTTGCACAGCCCGAGGTTGTATGGACCCTCACACGCCCAGGTGCTAGGCGGTTAGGGGTTGGCGCGCCCATAACCATCCTACAGTTCGCACTGTTGGTGCGGTTGCGCCCGGTGCTGGGTTTTTACGCTATAAATTGCGTGTGTGCCAGGTTCATGTGACAAGGGTGCGTTTTGTAGATGCAGAGACAACAAGCTTGAAGGGGGGACTTCCAGGAGGCCTAACTTCTTCATTTTTCGACCGATTTTGGTGCCGAAAAATCCCAGCTAGGGGTTTTTGGACACTCTGAAGCCATTAGAGCAGTCAGTTGGTCATTTTGAGCATTGTAAGACATGTTTTTGAGCACTTTGAGAAATTAATAATAATGATCCATTGGAAGCTGGACCAGGAGATGTAGCCCAAGAGAGGGGTGAACTCCTTTATCAATTGTTGTGTTTATGTACTTATGTTCATTGATTATACTGTTGACTATTTGTATCTTGCATGAGTAATCATTTAATTCATGTGTTTCAAAGTTGATCCATTTGCTTTTAACACATAAAAATTTACTTGCAAATAATTTCAATATTTTCAAGTCTTCTTCATTTTTAGATCAAGTTGGTATCACAGCACTGGTTTTTGAAGACTTGATTGTTTGCAAGTGTTAGTTTCTGATGCTCACAAGGTTGAAACTCACAAGAGGAGAAGGTCAACTTGTGGAGCCAATTTATCATCCGACAAGGAGGAAGCATATACCATCACCGCAAGTTTCAGGGAGGCATTCACCAAGTATGGCTCATGCAGAAAGTCATGAACGTGTTCCTGTAGAAGATGAAGATCTCAAAAAGGCTGTCATGGAGATGAGAGAGATGATGAAGATCTTGATGGAAAGGAACATATTGTCGCAAGGTGAAGGCTCCAACCCTTCAAGACATAAAGGAAGCAGTGGTGACAAAACTCCAAATGGAAATGGAGGGAATGGTGCTTCTCCACCACCCTCTCCTCCATATTCTTCTTCTTCTTCTACCAATTCAATACCTCTTCCGAATTCTCCAAGGGGACATGGTAAAACTCCTTCAAAAATTCCTTCATTAAAGCTTGATATAAAATTTGAATTGCCAATATACAATGGAGAAGTTAATGCTG
>SNQJ01S0027296.1:0-43350 GCA_010110895.2 Picea sitchensis | reverse complement strand
CGGAATCGCTTCAAACCGGACGAAAGCCTAGACCTCGTCGTTGCAAACCCAACGCAACTTGTTTCATCTCAAACGGACGTCGGGAGCGAGAGATATTGCAATCTATTCGGAATGTCAAACAGGTAAAAAAGGACATTGACTGTATAGTCCGTACAAGCTGACGTGGCAGAGTCTGTACGCTGACGTAGCAAGGGTTATGTGGCAGTTTTTGATTGGCTGGCAGTTGGGCGAATCTTATTTTGACACGTGGCAGTTTTTTGGTTTGTGGTTGGATACCATGTGGCCCAATCATGGGCCGCCATGTGGCATCCTTATATTGGTTCAAAATTATGGAGTCTGTGGGATTCGAACCCCGGACCTCCCACACCATTCAAAGCTTTGGTAAAGTCTGTCGTGCCAATGGGCCACACGTTGATCCTTGTTATGTATACGGGATACAATGTATATAAGTTTATGTTATATTGTATTTGGTGGGGGTTCGAGTCGGGGTTTACCCCCGACCCGTGGTTTTATTGTGTTAACATAGGATCGTAACCATATATATATATATATATATATATATTGCGCGGGAGTTGTTTCAAACGGAGTCCAGCCCCGGGTTTCATATATGACCACAACTATATTATATGGTATGTGCGCGGTTCCAACAGTTATGACCGCCGACCGTTTAGTTTGGTTGAAACGGTTCCCGCCATTTGTCATTGCTCCATTCGTTGGAAAACATAGCCTTCTTTTTGCACAGCCCGAGGTCGTATCGACCCTCACACGCCCAGGTGCTAGGCGGTTAGGGGCTGGCGCGCCCATAACCGTCCTACAGTTCGCACCGTTGGCGTGGTTGCGCCCGGTGTTGGGTTTTTATGCTATAAATTGCGTGTGTGCCAGGTTCATGTGACAAGGGTGTGTTTTGTAGATGCAGAGACAGCAAGCTTGAAGGGGGGACTTCCAGGAGGCCTAACTTCTTCATTTTTTGACCGATTTTGGTGCCGAAAAAGCCCAGCTAGGGGTTTTTGGATGCTCTGAAGCCATTGGAGTAGTTGGTTGGTCAGTTTGAGCATTGTAAGACATGTTTTTGAGAACTTTGAGCAATTAATAATAATGATCCATTGGAAGCTGGACCAGGAGATGTAGCCCAAGAAAGGGGTGAACTCCTTTATCAATTGTTGTGTTTATGTGCTTATGTTCATTGATTATACTGCTGTCTATTTGTATCTTGCATGAGTAATCCTTTAATTCATGTGTTGCAAAGTTGATACATTTGTTTTTAACACATAAAAAATTACTTGCAAATAATTTCAAGATTTTCAAGTCTTCTTCATTTTTAGATCAAGAAGTCGGGTGGAATATACCTTTCGACTGGTTTTCTTACTCTTTCTGGCCTCCTTACCACCAGAGTTTGTTGGTCCACTTCTTTCTATGATTTATTCGACTCATCTTAATCATCTTCTCCATTCCTCAATTCAAATTGTATCGTCTCAAGATTATTCTTGGTCTAAATAATTTCCTCAGGCTCAGACTTGCCTCCAACTTCTCTGAAGACTACATCTCGACTATACATTGTTCTCCTTGATGTAGGATACCATATCTTATATCCTTTCATTCCTTCTTTATATCCAATGAAAATATTTTTGACTGCCTTCTTGTCCAACTTTCTCTTATTTTCCTTGGGAACATGCACAAATGCATCACAGCCAAATACTTTGAGATTTGCAACCAAAGTTTTCTTACCCAACCATACCTCATGCGGATTCATGTCTACTAGCATTGACGAAGGAGACATATTCACCATATATCTTGCAATGTCTACTACCTTCACTCAGAATTCTTGTACGAGCCCAGCACCACTTAGCATGCTCCTTTCCTTATCCATCAAAGTTCAATTCATTCTCTCAGCAACTCCAGTTTGTTGTGGGGTATATGGTGTGGTATTTTGGCATGTTATGCCACACTTCTTACAGAACTGATCAAATTCTCTTCCATAGAATTCACCATCATTGTTAGTTCCCAACACCTTAATATTCTTATCTGTCTGTTTTTCTACAAGAGTTTTGAACTCTTTAAATTTCTTGAAAACCTCTAATTTCTTCCTCGGGAAATATATCCATGTCTTCCTGGAAAAATCATCTATGAAGGAGAAATAATATAAGAATCCACCAAGTAAAGGCACTGTAACCGAGCCAAACACATCACTATGTACCAATTCTAGAATCCCATTCACCCTTGTTTCTCTCGATGGGAACCTCACCCAACTTTGTTTTCCATATATGCAATGTTCACAAAATTCAACTTCTAAACCACATGCAGGAAAACCTACGACCATACCTTTGTTGTGCATAGTTCAAAGTCCTTTTTCTCCAATGTTTCCCATCCTCTCATTCCATAGCATGGTTGGGTCGACTTTATCATGTCTTGTTGAGACAGTTTGTACCGACTTAGCCTGAGTTAGGTCGAGTTGAGTCAAATTTGAGTCGACTTCAGGAGAAACGATGTTTCATCCAGTCGATTCGATATTCCCTAACAACTTGTATAAGGATCAAAAATCATTTCATTAATACCATTACACCTATGACAATCTTGCACGAATCCTTCTGAAACAGAGTGTGCACTCCAGCATCACTCATCTTACTAACATATATCAGGTTTCTTTCCAAACCTGGAATGTGTATCACACCTGCAAGGGTTCTTTTCCTCTCATCCTGCAGTATTAGTCAAACTCTTCCTTGTCCGACAGTTTTGGTTGTCGATTTGTTCCCCAAGAACACATCACCTCCATAATATCATTCATACTCATAGAACCATTCTCTATGTGGTTTCATATGATAGGATGTTCCTTAGTCGATCAACCAAACAACTTGATCCGACTGTCTACTAGTCGACGCCAGGTACACATCACCTCCCTTATTCGGGGTCGTCTTTCTCTCAGTTGACTTCTTCTCATCCGATCTCATACTAACTTCCATCTCCCTCGACTTGCAGTCATTTTTGTAATGCCTAGATTTACCGCATTTCCAACATCTTCTTGTCGACTAAACCGAGGATTTATATCTACCCTTAGACTTAGACTTTTTATTGAATAATTTTCCTTTATCTATTTCAACCGATCAACCTCTCAAAACTAATGCATCTTTGATCGATCCTTCCATGTTCTTTCTTCTCATTTATTCTGATCGTAGAGGAGAAACCACGTCTTCTAGCGCTAGTTTGGTTGTATTACTCCCTATAGCCACGACTAAGATATCCCAGGAGTCTGGAAAAGAACATAATAAGATTATATATTTCTCCTCCCCGGTGATTTTAATATTCACAGATGATAACTAGCTTAAAATGTTATTAAACACATTTAAATGCTCAGTCAAGGAACTGTCGTCACTCATTCTCAGAAGATAAAATTTCATTCTAAGAAACAACTTATTTACCAGAGATTTCGACTAGTATAAGCTTCCCATTTTGTCCCATGTTTTCTTGGTTGAATATTCACCTGAGAAATTCAGGAGTACCTAATCTTCAAGACAAATTTGAATCGTACTTCTTACTCTTCTCTCGTGTTTCTCCCATTCTTCCATCGACATGTCTATTGGTTGTTAAGATATTTAGACACTTACGAGTTAATTAATATCTATTTGGTCTAATGTGTATTTAGGTAAAAGTGTGTTTCTTTAGTATGCATTTGTAGTTATGAAATCTAACGTTCATGATATGTTCCCGAAATAGAGTGATCTGACAGTTCATATTCACCTCGATCTTAATGGCCATTGATCTATGGCTTGACACTCGATTGGTCCATTATATCTATTTAAATAGCATGGAGGGTAATTTGTTGATGATCGATTGTGAGAAACTCTCTTGTAAAATCTCTTTGTAATCTTTTTTCGTTTGAATTAATAAATTGCTCCAAGTGATCGTGTTGGATGGGGTCATGGATGTTTCCCCGTAGGGGTTTTACCACGTCAAAACATCAGTGTTTTGATCTTTGATCTGGTTGTGTGAGTGGTTATTGAAGGTCTTGTTCCTCTGTTGGAATACATGTGTTGTTGAACATGGTATCAGAGCATGTTTGAAGACTCGCTCTTGTTGTAGATCGAGATCGTGAATCCGAGTTGGCTCATATCTATTTTCTTCCATTCACGTACATTTATAGGCTGAGAGGACTATTCCATTACATCTAGAGCGCTCATTTCATTCAAGAATTCTTTTCGTTTCACTCGAAAAATTTTCCGTTTGCCCAAGATACGGCCATTTTAGCTAGATCTAAAGGTATAAAGCCTGAATACACCCTCTTTTTTTTTAAATGTAGAGTATTATTTCGATTTTATATTGTCTATTTCTGGATTTCTATTATTTTAGATATGTGTATGCTCTTTTCCCCGCACCTTGTGCAATCTCGAAAAATCAGAAACAGATAGGAAAATATGTGTTTTCCGGGTAAGCTAACCAAGATCTGACCCTTGTTGTCATCGAGAAGCAAAAAAACATTCTTGTGTGAAAAGAATTTTTTTAGTGCACTCTCCAAGGCCATCAACAACAACAAAAACAACCCTCTTGCTAAACAATACAATGTGTTTTTCTAGCCCATTTGATTAAAAGTTTCCTTATTAAGTAAGAGGTCTTCAGTTCAAATCTCTCTTTTTGTTACTTTTTTTTAAAAATTTCATGCTCAATTGTAAAGTGTATTTCACTTCAAGTATAAAAGTGAATCACTATAAGTAGCTTTAATATTTTAGAGTTATTTATTTTGCATGCATCTTTTCTTTTATAAAGTAACTTCATTGTAAAATTGAACCCCGCTTCTTTTTATAAAAGTGGGTCACTTCATAAAGAAACTTACACCATCACGTGGTCCTTTGGTTACCGTTTATGCCTTTTTTTAAAAGGGCATAACTTTCACATCTAAAGTCCGTTTTTAGTGTCGTTTTTTTTAAAACCGCCTAATTTTCTTAGATATTTCCATCCAGATTATCAGTTTCAGTTCTCAAATCCATATTATCTACATATTTAATATGGTTTCTTCAAGTAATATTTTGCTTACTAGCACCAACTACTTACATTGGAAATCTCATATGGAGGATCTATTAAGAAGTAAAGGCTTGTACCAGATTACCTTGGGAAAGGAAACATCACCCATTGATGTTGATAAGAAAGTCAAATGGGTTAATAGGAATGATGAAGCACGTGGACTAATCGGAATTTCCATCTCTTCTGATTTAAGGTTCCACCTTCAACAAATTGATAAAACCAAAGAAGCTTGGGAAAATATTGAATTTGTGTTTGGTAAACACAATATTATTCGAGCACAATAGTTAGAAAATCAAGTACTGACTTTAACTTCAAGTGATTTTTCTTGCATTGAATACTATCTATCTAAGTTTGAAACACTCGAAATTTTATGTGAATAATGTAAGATAAAGATAAAAGAAGATTGTTGCATCTATCTTATTCTTTCTAAACTAGGTAGTGCATATTATGTGTTTGTATCTACCTTTTATGTCATGCAAGAGGATCTAGGGACAGCTTATCAAAACCCCACTCTTGAGAACTTTTTTGATGCTTTGATTAGAGAGCAATATAAGCTTGTACAACTTGGAGTGATCAACATTGTTGATACCTCCAACAAATCCTTAGTCGTCCATCAGAAAGATAAACCCAAGAATTCCAAGAAGAAACATCCTCGCCACAAAAACAAGCAACATAAGGGTCCCAAACCCACTCAGACAGCTTCCGCTCCTATTGGTGACAAAGGATCAAAATATAAAAATAAGAAGACTGACAAACATTGCAACTTTTGTGATAAAAATGGTCATGATGAGTCCAAATGTTTCAAGAAGATGGTAGCCTTAGAAGCAACGATGAAGAAGCACAACATTAGTATTGATTCTACGTATTCTTCTTCTTCTCATGGACATGCACTTTCTGCTTCTGGTTTCTCCTTCAATACAACTTCTACTTCTTCTTCTGATGAGTGACTTATTGATTCTGGAGCATATTATCATATGGCTAAGGATAGAGACATATTTTCTTCTCTAAATGAATGTAACACCAAGAAAATATTTGTTGGTGATGATAGATCTCTTAGTGTTGAAGGATCTGGAATATTTCAAGTAGAAAATGGCCATTTCAATGATGTGTTATGTGTTCCAAGTCTTTCTTGTAACCTTCTATCAGTATATCAAATCACTCATTCAGGTGAAGGTAAAATCGTAGAGTTTTCACCTCACCAAGTTGTAATCAAAGATCTAAAATATCCTAAGCATGTTCTTGCAACTAGAATTCTTGATGACATTACCAGGTTGTACAAGTTTGACGACTTTGGGTCACCATATTTTTCATCAGTTTTTGTTGCTCATAGCGATGACTTGAGAAAACTTTGGCATGAGTGGTTTGGTCATCTAAACTATTGCTCATTGCAGAAACTATGTAATCAACAGATGGTGATTGTTCTTCCTCCTATTTCATGCAGAGATGGTGTTTGTTCTAGTTGTGTTCTCGGAAAACATCATCGGGACAGTTTTGACAAATGTGCCTCTTGGCATGCCTTGGTCCCTTTGCAACTTGGTCACATTGATTTGTGTGGTCCACTTTCTTCTCCTTATTTTTTTGGGTGCAAGTATTTCTTAACTTTCATTGATGACTTTTCCAAACGTACTTGGGTTCACTTCTTAAAACTTAAGAGAAAAAAATTTGACAAGTTTTTGGCCTACAAGGCCCTTGTAGAAAAGCAATCTGGACATCAAATTCAAAGGTTAAGAACATATAATGGAGGAAAATATGTGAAAAATAATTTTAGAAGTTATTGCACTACACAGGGAATCCAAATGCAACACACTGTTCCATATACACCACAACAAAATGATGTTGTTGAGAGAAAGAACCGCACATTAAAATAAATGGCTAATTCTATGATCCAATCTAAGGGATTAAGTCTAAAGTATTGGGCGGAAGCCATCAACTCTACAAATTACCTAGTAAATCGCACTCCCATGAAGGCTCTTAAAAATATAACATCGAAAGAAGCTTGGACTAAAATTAAACCAGATGTAAGTCACTTATGTGTATTTGGTAGTATAGCATGGGTCAACATTACTGATGAGAAAAGGAAAGCATTGCAACCTAAAAGTCAGAAGTGTATATTTGTTGGTTATTCTGAAGATGTCAAAGGTTATAGACTTCTTCAACCACATTGTAATGAAATTATTATTAGAAGAGATGTTAAATTTGATGAAAATATCTTGGCATGCGAGCTTTATTCGGCATCTATGCCTTCCTTGTCCTGCAAGCCTAATTCATCATTTGTGCCTTCTTCGCCCTACAATCCATCTTCGACGTTTGTGCCTTCTTATGTTCTGGTTTCTTCTTCAGATGATGAAATTGAGGATGAAAAACCACCTCCGCCTGCTCACCTTCCTCCATGTGAGTCCTTTGAAATTGCACCAGCTCCATCGCTTCCTAGATGGGTCTGTTCAACATGAGAAGAAGTTGGTGATCTTGTCGGTGATCCTTCAAATCAGTGTCAAACACGTTCACAGTTCTAGCGAGCCTCTTCTCTTTTGGATCAATTTTTAGAGACTCGTGATCCATAGACATTTGCAGAAGCTTTAGTTCATCCAGATTGGGATACAACAATGAATGAAGAGTATCGTTCTTTAATGGAAAACCATACTTGAGATCTTGTACCTCTTCCAAAAGGAAGAAAACTTGTCAGATGTAAATGGGTCTACAGAACTAATTATGCATCAGATGGAAGTGTTGAAAGACACAAGGCTCAGTTATTTTCCAAAGTATTTTCCCAAGTTGAAGGAATTGACTATAATGAAAATTTTCCCTCTGTAGCCAAAATGAATTCTATCAGCCTTTTTCTTGCCCTTGTTGCCTCACATAAATGGGAGGTCCATCATATGAATGTTAAATATGTCTTCTTGCATGGATATTTGCAAGAAGAAATCTACATGGAACAACCTCCTGGATATGTCCAGAATGACTCTAGCCTTGTTTTTGTCCTTAAGAAATTTGTTTATGGTCTTAAGAAAGCTCCCCGAGCTTGGTATACAAAAATGGACAACTTTCTTATTGACATCGGATTCTCTAGATGTCATTCTGATACTAATGTCTATACCAAGATAGTAGGAATACATCTCATAATCCATGTCCTTTATGTTGATGATCTTATCCTTACTAGTAGTGCTTCAAAACTTTTAAACCATGTGAAAACTAGCCTTAAGAAGAAATTTGAAATGACAGGCTTAGGATTTTTGCACTATTTCCTTGGCCTCCAATTTTTGCAAACCAATGAAGGAATTTTTCTTTCCCGGACTAAGTATGCTTGTGACCTTCTTCGTCACTTTCACATGGATGATTGTAAACCATACCCTTCTCCCTTCCAGCCTGGAGTCAAGCTAGTTTCCACATGTCCTTCTCTCGAATTTGATGCCACCTTGTACCATCATTTATTTGGTAGCCTCTTATACTTGACTCATACCCATCCTGATATTTCATGTTTTGTTGGTATTGTTGCCTGATATATGCAAACACCCCATGAAATCCATTGGAAATAAGATAAAAGGATACTTCGGTATGTCCAGGGTACAGTTCAGTTCTATATACATTATAGTTCAGGGGGGACTCCTTTACTGGTTGGTTTCACTGATTCGTATTGGGAGGGAAACCCTGATGATTGAAAGTCTACTGTAGGTTGTGTTTTCAACCTTGGTTCAGGACCTGTCACTTGGTCCTGTAAAAAATAAAAGGATATTTCACTTTCTTCAGCAGAAGCAGAGTACCGAGTAGCGGTAAATGCAAGTCAGGAAGCCTTATGGATTCGACAGATTCTTTCAGATTTTGGATTCTAGCCGCAGCATCTGACCAGCCTTTGGTGCGACAATCATAGTTCCATCAATATTTCCAAAGACCCAGTTCAACATCAATGCAGCAAACAAATCGAGCTACACATGCACTTCTTCAAAAATCTCAATCATGATCAAGTTATAGAAGTGCTCTTTTGTCCTACAGAAGATCAAGTTGCAGACAGTTTATCAAAGTCTCTTATAGAAGCAAATTTTTCCAAACTTCGATCTATGTTAAGAGTTCAGGAAGTTTTCATCAAGGGGGGATAGGCTCTAATGCCTCCTTCCTTCTCCTATTGTGTCACTATTGTAAATCCTTCAATCCTACCAAGTTGTTCTTAAGGGGGGATGTTAGGATATTTAGACACATAGGGGTTAGTTAAGATCTACTTGGTCTAATGTGTAGTTAGTTAAAAGTGTGTTTCTTAGTGTGTTTCTTTAGTATGCATTTTTAGTTAGAAAATATGATGGTCACGATATGTTCCCGACATAGAGTGATCTGACGATTCATATTCTCCTCAATCTTAACAGCCATTGATTTGTCGCTTAACACCCGATTATTCCATGATCTCTATTTAAAGAGCATGGAGGTTCATTTGTCGATGATCGATTGTGAAAAAGTCTCTTGTAAAATCTCTCTGTAATATTTTTATTTTGCATTAATAAACTGCTCCAAGTGGCCGCATTGGCTGGGGTCGTGGATGTTTCCCCGTAGGGGTTTTACCACGTCAAAACATCGGTGTTTTGATCTTTTATCTAGTTGTATGAGTGGTTACTGAAGGTGTTCGTCCTCTGTTGGAATACATGTCCTATCGAAAATCGACTAGGTACCTGGATAGACCATTGTCTATTGTTCTCGATCTACAAGAAGATATTCCATTTTAAGATTCCAAATCTCAAAATTGTGGTCATTGAATTTTTCTATCTCTATTCTCAAAATGCTTGTCATTCTTTACCACGATATTTAACACAATTTATGACTTACAACTCTTACTGTACCTAGGGTTTAGCTCTCAGATTCAAGATTGGTAAATCAAGACTTGATACACACGTCAAAGCTTAACACAACTCTGATACCACTTGTCAGATTTGAACTTCGCTCTAATACCACTTGTCATAAAATTAGATACACTTCCACAATAAACATATCATAGGAGAATAATAATTTAATCAAGAATGTAGATGACAAAGAAATCACACAGTACACAGAGATTTTACCCTGGAAACCCAAACAAGGAAAACCAACATTCCTTGAGCGTTCTACTCTCTTGTTGTCTTATTCAATCTGAATAAAAGGTTACATGTCTAACCTTGGTCCACACCTAAGAGACAATCAACATCATACCCTCTTTCTTGTGCAATAACAACCTTGTATCCAATCCGTCTTACATCTACGTGACTAACAACCTCTAAATTTCAGAGTCTTGGTGATCAACCATTCATCATCCAAAGATTCAATATTAGCCTTTACAACCTTACAACATGCCTCTTTATAGGATTTACAACAGGATAAACCCTAAATACATGGCACCCAAAAATGGTTATAGATCCATGCAGATCATTGGCTACAAATCCCACAAATCTAGGGATTATGTTACAGTCGACTCCAAGTCGGATTACTAGTCGACTACTAGTCAGCCTTCATTCGGTCTCCATTCAGTCACCTTTTGACCTCTTCAACTTGTTTTCGATGCCTTTACCATGTCAAACCACATTGACCTTCGACTTCGACTTTACCCGGTCGACTCACCTTGACCTTTGGCTTGATTTCAATCTACCTCAACCCTCGACCTTCTGTCGATCTACCTCGACTTCGACCGTCAGTCAATTCACTTCGACTAGACTTTCACTGAAAATAATATAACAACCCAACAACATTCAGTTGGATGATGTCCCCATTTCTTACATATCACACAATACCCACCTCCTGGTAATGGATTCATCACTCTAGTTGCCAAATACTATGCTAATGTTGGACATGCGTCCTTGTGATGGCCTTCATTCCTAAACTTGTTACACCAAAATTGCTCTTGTTTCTCATTTCCCTTTGTAAGTTCTGCCAATTGAATTGTCAAAGCATCCAACTACGTCTGAACTTGTGTCGTCCCTCCACTATCTCCTATAGGGGATGATTCCAATTTCATTTCAATTTCCAGCGACTCGGGATGTGACACAACCTTTTATTGAATCAATGTCTTGTGAATGTGTGGTAGAAGTCCTGCAATAAACCATTCCTAATGTTATTGATATGGGATCTAGAAATTTAGCCTTCCCATCAGGTCCTTGAACCTTTGATCAAAGTCCCATACCACCTCTATTTGCACATGTTTAATCTCCTTCAATTCTGTAATGTATTTTGATTCTAAATTTGGCTTCTTAAACTCTTTTAGAAATGCTTGTCTTATCTCTACTAATGTCCTGGCATGTTATGTAGGCGTGGTACTCTGCATCTTCTTGTAACCAAACTAGCGCACAGCCTCTAAATGTTGTCTCCAATTGTGCAATCTTTACAGCCTCATCCTAGATTTTCTTAGCAACCCAAATTGTCTCGCATACAAACAGATGTTGTTTTGGGTCCTCTGACCCCACTCCCTAGAACTCAGGCAGTCTAAGGGTATTTTCTACCCCTTCCATGTTTCTTTGTGTATTTCCTCCTCTTGGTGATGTTGGTTGACTCTGACTTTCTGTGCTACTTTTTATACTCTGATTTATACTACTATGTCCTCCCTTCCTAAATATAAGTTCTTTTGATAAGTCTTCAACTGTTATTTCTTATTGTGGTGACACAAATGGGATCATGGATTCGACACGGGATTCGGTCTAAGTAGGACTTAAAGGCTCCTCTATTATAGGAATGGAATGAAACTCCTCTTCCTCTCCTCATATGTGTTGTATCTCCATGATTTGGATTATTTTTCAAGGTCTTCTCCCCTATGGCTCATTGTGTTACTCTCCTTTCTCATCGCCAGTCTTTCGCCTCTTGTACCTCCTTCCCTTGCACAATTATCCAAAATCTTATTCTTCCTCTAGTATACCTTCTTCGAATCTCTACATCCTCAGTCCCTCACTTCCTTATTCATCATTTCCCTCCTTCTCTCTTGTCCTCATACTATCCTCATGTCATCCCCCGGTTCCCCTATGTGCATGAAGCCCCTAGTAGTCAAATTCCATTGTCATCACGCACTTGTCATGCAACAACATATTTATCCATGTATCCAAAGATTTCATGAACCTTCCACGTGGACCTTTGAAGAAGTCCCTTTCTACAACACTGTATGATTGGGTACAATTCATTGTGAACTCTATAATATATCCTCCTAATATGCTATCCAACCAGAAATCAATTGTGCAAGAAGTGTTATTACTTAGGGAATTCAATTGTCTTACCAACTCACGAGTCCAATTCCTTAGCGTTGCATCTCGGTACCTTCTAGTATTATCCACTAATATTTCTAACCAATGTGGATTTTCCAAGTGATCTTAATAACTACTCCGACATTAAAAATCTAAAATCCTTAATCACATCCATATATGGAAGAAAAATATGTGTTGAAATCTAGCTTCTAAAAAAACTAATGGCTTTGTCCTTGTGGGGCTCCACTTTTGCCATATTTTTTCGCTATATAAATGCATTCATCATTACACCTTATTCTTGCATTTCGCCAATAATATATGTCCAATTACACCATAAACCTCCATTATCTATTGGCATTCACGATTATACATCCTATGTGGTTAATACATAGCTTTTCCATGTTTTTAGTGATTAAAAGATGATTGTATCATGGTTTTACTAACGATGGTTTATGAAGTGTGATTCTTGTACCACCATGATCAGTTCAGCATTCGTGCACCATAATTGTCATTCTGGTACCCATCATTGTTCAGAATATTGGCGCGTTTCTAGGAAAAAATAGAGAACGTGAGTTTTCTCCGTAGCGACATTGACATGCTCTCACATGGGTTAGAACATGCCTAGGTCGCACGTGTGGACCTCCAACTCAGGAACAACAATCCAGCCCGAAATTAGAAAAATTTCTAGATAGTCAACTTTTGCCTCAATTTTCGTGCAAATAAAGATGAATATCAAGAATTTGTAACATGGGTTTTCTCCCCAGCATGGCAATTTAAGCACGCACCATTTTCCAAACAAAGGCACGGTTTGGGCTTTATGGTCAGTTCTTTAATTGACACTTGCACAAATTTCATGATTACACCCATATTTGAAAACACCACATACAAATGCTTGAATTTGATGATGTGGCCTTGGGTTTAATGTTAAAAGGTTGTTTGCATGGACTATCCATATGCACATAATAGTTACTAGACCGATCAAATTAGTATGAGATCCTCCATTGGTTGCATCCATCTAAAAACAAAATTGAAGATACAGGAATCAAGTTAGAGCTTGTTATTACGAGGAATTTGTTTTTAATATATATTTGATGATATTTTTGTAAAAGGTTATCGTGGGGTTTTATAAGTCGTAACCTTCTAAAAATTAAATTAAATTGTTATGAATTGATTTGATTGATTTGGAAAAACAACTAATTCTAGGAATTAGTTCGATTGGCAATTTGTATAAATGTTGCAGCAACTATAGGGTAGGGGATTTAATTATCGATAAGTTGATTATTCCACTGAGAGTTATTGTAACGGAGGTTGGACATAAGATTGTAAGATAATTTCATTTTATTAATGAAGAACTGGTTGTTGTAGAAATTTCGATCCACTTTTTTATCTGAGTTACCTTCTACAAGAGTGTTGTCCAGGTCGGGAAGGGCCCCTAGATTCGAGTAACATATTGGATTTTCATTAAAGATTTTAGATTGTCATTTTCATCTGTTGGCCCATGACCAAAGTTTTGGGAGATCCTTGGTCAAGTTAGACCTATTTTGGGACTTCAACAGTTTGTCGAAGGAGGAGCGCAAGATGAAGCAGAGATCGCAGGATCTCAGCCCCTTTTTCGGTCCTTTTTGGGGTTTGGGATTATGTAATGGGTATGGGATGTCGTCCCATGGGTTTACCCATGTTTAGGCCTATTTTGTAAAGTATAAATAGATTTCTAGGAATGTAAGGAGGGGCATCTATGTGATGTTAGGCTAATGTGCTAAGTGTTAGTGAACGATCTATGTGATCGAAGGATTGTAAGTGCTTTGTGCATACTGTGTGAATCTTGCAGAGCTGAGTGAAAGTGATTGTAGAAGGCTTAGTGATGTAACCTAGCTCAGGGAAGGAGGATTTGGCGAGGTGCACGCAGATATCATGTCCTATTTGAAGTAGGGTTTTTTAGACTCTGTGCATGTAACTCATTAACAGAAGATAATATAAGAGAAGAAGAGTTGGTGGATGTATCCCCAGGGGGGGGTGAACCATGTATATGTTGTGTTGCTCTGCTCTATGCATTGTGTTGATGTGATTATATGTTAATGTGCTTAGTGCTTTAATATAGATGAATGATATGTCGATGCTTAGTGCTTAATAATATGGATGAATGTTAGATCTGACTGATATACATATGCTTAGTGTTGAATCTGTTAAGACCTGATCTGTTTCATCATGCTAAGTGTTGTTAGACGCTAGATCTGGTTGAATACTGTGATGTTCTGTAATTAGGGTTTGTCTACATTGTTACCAAGAACTGAATGTTCACTGCTAAGTGATATGTTGAATGTTAGAATCATAGATCTGTGTCCCAGCTAAGGTTACATACATCTGATTCATGCAACCACCCTTGCCTCTACCTCAGGTGAGACTTCATATACTTTGCAAGTGTTGCTGAAAGGGTCGGTATTTAGGGTTTTTTTGGTGCGTTGTTGTAGCGTTGAACCCTGGGTATGTCCTGGTGCCAACAAATGGTTCCGTTGTCGGGACCTGAAACTGTGATTGCTAGGAACTGAGAAAGAAGAAGCTTTGTGCAAAGATCCGACCTAAAATTGTGAAAGCTCTGTGTCTAGATATGTCGCTCTAGTGCGTAGTATTCTACTTGATTTGTGAATATCTATGCTAAAGAAAGAAGTTTGATCCGAAGAAAAGAGGTAAGATCTAAACGCTTTGTGCTCTGATAAAGGTAAGAATAGTGAAAAGTTTTAGATCTGTAAGCTTTGTGTTCTGTAGAAGTAATATTAGTGGAAATTTTTGTTTCTAAAGTATGGATCTAGGCATGTTTGATAAGAATTGTCCTAGCTTGAAAACTAGGGCACTGAAAGATGAAAGATATGTGATATAAGTAGATATGATAAAAATAGTGAAAAGTATGTTATACCTATGTATAGAAAGAATGTTTTGACTAACAAATGGATGTAGGATCCTAGGAAAAAAATTTGCAGGTTAACTACTATGATCCTAGCGTGCAGTACAGGAAAGGTTAGGGATCATTTAATAGAAAGAGAGGATTAACCCTTTGTTACATTTGCAGAAGACCGGGACATTTGGCTAAGGAATGCCCTGGTAGAAAACCTAGTTTCCTATGTTGCAAAGCTATGGACCATGAAGTTTTGGATTTCCCTAGAATGATTGCTCAACTTGAAAGGATGAATATGAGACAAGAAGACCACGAGAAAAGTCATGCAATTGATATTATGGCAGAACCCCAGAAAGAATCAGAGAAAGTATTGCTACAAATGAAAGAAACCCTAAATGATCACCGACATATCAGTTTATCAGAGGTCTTCAAATAAAAAGAATGCAATGAAGAAAGAATAGGAGACTTTGACATTGACTTTGTTCTGAATGAAGAAACACAAGTGAATATCATGACAGAAAAAACTTGGGAAACTTTAGGGGAGCCTGCTATGATTCCATCATTAGGAGGAATATGAATATTCAAAGGAAAACTAATAAACCTATGTGGAAAGATTACTCAGATATCTATGAGTGCCAAGGGAACTTCGACAGAGGAATAATTTGAAGTTATTAAATTTATTGAGTACAACGCTCCATTTACTATGTTGCTCGAAAAACCTTGGATTGAAAGAGATCGGGACAGAAGGGAAGAAAAAGAAGTCTTAGAACAAAAGAAGCAAGAGATAAAAGATTCCATGACTAGGAGGATCACACACTTGATTGAATAATAGGAGAACCAAGTGAATCTATTTAAAACCAAAGACTGGAATGTCGAAGCTGGAAGAACACTAGAAGACCCAAAAAAGATTACAGTACCTATTCCAGATACAGATGAAGTATTACCCCTGATTTCTAGGAGAGCATCTCAACAACATGAAGTTACTATGCCAAAAGAAGATAAGAATAAGAATGGAAAAAGGAATTATGATATGAAGCTCATCGGAAAGAATTCTAGAAAACTAAGTAAGAAGAGGGCCAAGATTGAAAAGTTACAGAAGGTTCCCGAGCGAACTTCGCAGAAGGAAAATTTACCAAATTGGAGCTTTGTCAGAATACCAGAAAAGTGTCACATGGCACTTCACCATGACAAAGCAATATAGACATTATAGATAGTATAATCATTCGAATGACGCTTCGAACGGGAAGAAAGGAATTAATGGTTAGACATCTTGCCACCAGACCATTGGGACCGCGCCATAACGGACAGAACTGAGTTAATGAAGGCTTCTTACTCATTTCAAGAGATCTGTTACCAAGTATCTATTTATCTTGTCATGCCATGCACCGAGAACACTTTTTTCTAACCGTGAATTTGATTGAGCCTGCAGATTAGTTGATTTTCACATAGTGACCATCGTGCGTTTGTCATCTATCCCACTGCATTGAGAGATTACTCTTCAAACCCAAGACTTTCAAACCCAAGCGTGTATGTCGAATGAGTTCAGCGTGGCAGAGAAAATTGTCGAGGAATTTATCATCAACCTCATGACTGAAAGAGAAATGTTGATGTCTGCAGGTATACAAGCATCATCGACAAGAGGACTGCAAGCCTCTCTGTCGACTGCTCGAGGAGCCGGATCATCTCGGTCATCAGCAGAAAAGAGAACCAAACACAGAGATGACCTAGCCAATGCGAAGTTGATCCCATCCATATTACCCGACTATATCCTGCCTCTAGCCGGCGTGGTAAGTCGTGATAGTGTACCCATAGATTTTGAGTACACCATGGTCATTTCGTACCTCTCGAAGGGGATACGCGCAGTTCATGCACAACAGGATAAGATCACAGCATTGAAGTTCAGTTACTTCAACCTCGGAGATCGCAAAAATTATAGCATGCTCGCCCCATACAAATACCTAACCAGGACAAAGGGAAAGAACTCAAAGATCATCCCTCAGCCATGGACGATGAACCTCGCACATTCCACCTTGTTAAATGTCATGAAAATCCCACACTTCGAAAGACACCAGGAAGTCAACGCCTGTGTCAAGTTGCTACTGTCATGTTACCATGGCGGATATTTATGGCTAGACCATCGTATTACAGTGGATCCAACATTGATCCATAGGATCACAGGGTTGAGTATGCAAGGACCTGACCTGCAGGATTTCTACCCAGGGAAGGCCACAGATCGTGCGCTAGCACAGAATATTAAAGACACATACGGCGATGTCAAGAAGGGGGCGCGAGGCTACAAGGTAGCCTCCATCCATAATGGTGCAGTGTGCTTAGCCTATCAGTTAATAGCTAGAAAGTTGGTATGCAAGAACCAACCCACACAGGTCATGGGCTTTATCGTCAACCTCATGGGGAAGTGTGTAGAGGGATTACAGATGAACTAGGTAAAGTACCTAGTCAACCAGCTTGAACTAGACTGTCGCGAAGCGCAGGATCAGAGATATGAGTTTCACTTCATTTGGCTCCTGATCCTCATCGCCTTTGTTTCCTGGGAAATGTTGGAAGGTGTGACCTTCCCAGATATCGAACCATTTGAGCCACTTGCCGCGAAGTTTTCTACCCTTTGGTATTCGAGTGATATGAACAAACGGTAGTAGTCGAACGTTGTTTTTCATACCTATTACCTTCATCTAAAGAGAGCCATCGAAGTTGAGCCTCGCATGACTCCAAACACCTTACATAGGTTCCGACCCCTGATGAATTTCAGTGTAGATCGACATTTCATTTACGTTACAGCATGAGCCAATGAACACAATGAACAGCTCCATCCGTACTATAAACTTACAGAAGAGGACCTGGAGAAGATCACTAAGGATTGGTCTGCAGACCTCCTTATCCCCGCCAAACCTGCAAAGATGTCTAATCCTGAACTGGATAGCCTGGAGACCACTCACAAAGAACAGGACACACCTAGAACCAGCAGAAGACAGAAGACTGAAGAGGTCCAAGATTTAAGCAAGGCCTCAGGGAAGACTGCTTCCACATCCCCTGAGCAAGGAGGTGATGGTGATGTAGAAGAGATGAAGGGCAGAGAAGCTGAACAAAAGAAAAGGAAAAGTAACACCACCCAGAGATGAGGATGACCCCTTGAAGAAGAGGAAGGTCTGTCCCCCAAAACCTTCTTCCCGAAAGAAATCAAGAGCCACTGTGACCAAGATGCAGACTACACTTACTCCTGATGAATTTGACTTCATCATAGTAGCTCTAAATGACGCTTCACTGGAAATCACGGAGAAACAAGGAGCGAAGCAAGAGGAAATGTATGATATAATTGAGGTTGAGCTTTGAGCTGTACATCATGCTCTTCAGTCCATTCACATAGTCTCCACTGCGCCCCTGCCATCGGGAGAACAAGAATTGGGAGATGAGTCTGCCCAACTCCGGCACCTAGCATATGCAACTAAAGCTCACCTTTGATGAGCACAAGAGGAAACAGAACAAGACACCCAGGCTTTGACGCAAGTACAAGGAGTACTTGTAGAACAACGTCAAGTTGTAGAGTAGGAGAAGATTACTTTCCAGACAAAGTTTGACGAGGAGAAAGCACAAATGAAACAAGAAAAAGAACAGTTTCTCACAGGGCAACTCGAGGTAAAAGAATCAGTCAACAGAGCACTTCGCTCTGTGACAGGCTTAGAGCCACAGGCAGAAGATCGGGTTGAGAATCAAGTGGAGAAGCTCATGGAATTCATCCAATAGTTACATCAAATAATAGAATACTTAGAGCTCTGCATAGTGCCCAGCACTCCACAGGATGTCAGAGATCAAAGAGAAGAGACTACCCAGAGCACAGTCGAGGGAATAATTTTTTTTTCCATGGAATGCAAGAAAATCAGTGACTACAATGCCGAGACTTATGAGAAACTCACTAAGAATGTAGAACTAAAGGCACTGGAGCCACAGCTCCAGGAGGCGAAGCAGCAAGCAGAGAAAATACAGGCACAGTTGAAGCCCCTGTCAGCTATGGAAAGAATGAAATGATCCTAGCTGCAGTGCACTGCCCAGAAGCAGGTTCACACTGTTCAGAGCAAATTCATGGAAATTACTCAAAGACTCCAACCTTTACAGGATGAGGCTTACCAACTTTTCACATAGATCGAAGGCTAAGGAGCAGAACTGGAGCAAGTTGTTTTTGTAGCAGAACAACGCCTAGAAGGACCCATGAACGAGGTAGTCATCCAAGAGTTCACTGAATAGGAGGTCGTGGCACAACAACAAGTCGAAGCAGCTCGAGGATTTTGAAGCAGAACTACCTAGATCAGAGTGACTTGGGATGAGTCACAGGTGAGTGTTGGGGGCTTGTTGGCCCTTGACCAAAGTTTTGGGAGATCCTTGGTCAAGTTAGACCTATTTTGGTACTTCGAAAACCTGTCGAAGGAGGAGCGCAAGACGAAGCAGAGATCGCGGGATCTCGGCCCCTTTTTCAGTCATTTTTGGGGTTTGGGATTATGTAATGGGTATGGGATGTCGGCCCATGGATTTACCCATGTTTAGGCCTATTTTGTAAAGTATAAATAGATGTCTAGGCAATGTAAGGAGGGGCATCTATGTGATGTTAGGCCAATGTGATAAGTGCTAGTGATTGATCTATGTGATCGAAGGATTGTAAGTGCTATGTGCATACTGTGTGAAGCTTGTAGAGCTGAGTGCAAGTGACTGTAGAATTCTTAGTGTTGTAACCTAGCTCGGGGAAGGAGGATTTGGCGAGGTGTGCACAGATCTCTTGTCCTATGCAGACTAGGGTTTTTGAGACTTTGTGCATGTAACTGATTAACAGAATATAATATAAGAGAATAAGAGTTGGTGGATGTAGCCCCAGGGGGGGTGAACCACGTATATGTTGTTTTTCTCTGCTATGTGTATTGTGTTGATGTGCTTATATGTTAATGTTCTTAGTACTTTAATATAGATGAATGATTTGTCGATGCTTAGTGATTAATAATATGGATGAATATTAGATATGACTGATATACATATGCTTAGTGTTGAATATGTTAAGACCTAATCTGTTTCATCATGTTAAGTGATGTTAGATGCTAGATCTAGTTGAATACTATGATGTTTTGTAATTAGGGTTTGTCTACGTTGTTACCAAGAACTAAATGTTGATGAATGTTCACTACTAAGTTCTCTGTTGAATGTCAAAATCACATATCTGTGTCCCAGCTAAGGTTGCAGACGTCTGAGTCCTACAACCACCCATGCCTCTACTTCGGGTGAGACTTCATCTGCTTCGCAGGTGTTGCCAAAAGGGTCGGTAGTTAGGGTTTTGTTGGTGCATTGTTGTATCATTGAACCCTGGGTCTGCCCCTATGCCAACATCATCTGATTTTATTTCAATTATGTGGTATTTTTACTTGCATTTAAATTTTATTATGTATTGTTTTAGAATTCGTGAGACTAATCCTCATATCATAACACTTGTATCTTATCCTCACACATTTGTCTCTTAATCTTCATGCATCGGTACTATCTCAGTGTATTCATTACGCCAATATCCGCATTCAATAACAGATTTCCCTCTAACTCTCAATTTGTTATACACTGATGAGCATGTTGTTGTCCATCTTTATAGATTTATCTATTTCCACCCATTTTGTTCTCAGACTTGGTCTTTTAATCACGTTAAATCTGCTCTCCAAAACACATTTTCCTCACATAACCCACAGTATCTGCAGGTCTCCCTAATCTCCAGTACATTCATTTACTTCTCCTTACACTTACAGCTCTTCATCTAATGCTGCAAAATATCAAAAGTTAAGTCTATCTCTCTAACACTGCACAATATCAAAACTTAAGTCTATCTATGTGTGGGTAATATTGATACACGTAGGTTTCATTTTCACATTGGGTTGCGTTATATTTGTTTCATTTGTGTTGTTTCATGCATATATCATGTTATACATTGTTGCATGCATGCCAGTTACATTACATTTACATTATATTATATGCGTTATGTTTCTTTAGATTGTCACTTGTGATCTCATGTTCACGTTGTAACTTTACATTGTTTTGTATAGTGTCATTTTGTTTGGATATATGTGAGTTATGTTATTGTGTTGTCATATAAGTTATGTTATGTTATTATTATCGTGCTTTTATGTACATTAAGTTATGTCAGATTACTTTATATATTGTTTTGTTGTTCATGTATTGTTTTATTATTTATGTATTGTTTTGTTATTTTTTTTATTTAATATATTTAATACATTGTTTTGTTCCATTATGTTACTATATTTTTTTGTTTCATTATTCTTGTTTGTTTTGTTCCATTGTTAATGTTACTATATTGTTTTGTTTCATTATTCTTGTTTGTTCCATTGTTAATATAATTGTTTTGTTCCATCATTATTGTTACTATATTGTTTTGTTTCAATATTCTTGTTTGTTCTATTGTTAATATATATTGTTATGTGTGCAAGATTTGTTAATCTTTGTTGTACATATGTTGTAACATTATTGTGTTGTCATGTATTCTGATGCAGTGTTAGAAGAACAATTGTTGTAAGGTGATTTCATATAAATAACGTAGGACAAATACAATCTCATACCAACCTTGACTTTCCATTTCCAACTGTATCTTTTCTTGAGGACTAATCTCTGAGGTGTGTTCTTTTGAAGTCTTCACATCGCATTACTTTAATTTGTTTTCCTGCAGCATATGTGTGAATCCACTACGGGAATATCATCGAAGGTTAAATACGTCGATAAGATACTTTGGAAAAGTTGCATGAACATCCTCGCATGAAAGACCGCAACTCAGAACCTTTATAGCATTAGTTGTTCCATAACCCAGTGACAATTTTCCTTAGTGTTAATTTTTATCCTTTTGATTACTTTGTCATTCACTACAGGAAGAATTCATTGAAGGACATTGAAACCTTAGTAATCTATACATGAGGAGTTGCATGAACATACATACATGAAAGATTGTAACCATGAGCCCTTATAAGCGTTAAGTTGTTTTATCTCACAGTGATAGATCATGTGGTGATTTTCTATTTGATTTCATTTCTTGCATACCAAAGTGTGTTTTGTCAACATTTGTGGTTAGCATAGGCTAGAATAGGCTCTGATCCTACATTTTTTGTTCTTGCATCTTTGAGTCTATGAAACCCCAGGTTGATATTAATTGTAACGGAAATTAGCATATAATTTACCAAACATTTTTGGTATCATTTCCAAGGAGGTGATAAAAGAGATTAGAGCATAGACAAGTTGTTTTCACAAGTTTTTTGTTTCATGTTTAATTTAGTTACAGTTGTGTTGGCACTACACGTGGTTGTAAGACCCTAGGTTCAAGTTATCGTTTGACCAAAAAAACCCTTCAGACATTGGCCCTTTTGACATCACCTGCAGACGTAGATGAAGTCTCACCCAAGGTATCTATTGGGACTGCAAGAACCAAGTTTGTGTAGTGGTGAGGGATGGGAGGTTATTACTCCACTCATTTGTAATTATCTGTTATGTGTGTGTTACTTTGTAAGTGCTCTTAAACTCATTATTGTAATAGTGATAACCATTGTGCCATGATTACACATAAGATAAATCTACTCTAATATGCATCCAAACAGATTCCATAAACAAACACACAAAATACATGTAAAACAACATTTAACATGGTTCACTAAACTTTGGGCTATGTCCACAACGGTTGGCTTCTTTGTTATGCGTGTGGTAATTGCTTCATGCTTGTGCATTGTGCTTACAAAGATACATCATGGTTATATTTCTCTTATCTTTGCCTAGTCGTTCTGCAGTTCAAGTCTCTCTCTCTCTCTCTCTTCATCATCTCTTACATTCATACCTCGATTATCTCCCTTCTCATCCTCACGCTTCTTACTGACAGGAGCTCTCGACAACTTGGAACTGACTCCACAATACTTACCCGAGAACAACCACACAGAGTAACCCCTATTCTCCAAACCCATTACATATGTATACATAAGATTTAGGGCTTAAAACCCTACTTTGTTCATCCCAAAACCCTTATTACAATGTATGACTACTCCATTTAACTAGTTGTTCGGACTTCTTTCGCCTGCTTTTTCATATACATGTTGATTTTCTTTTGTTCTTCCTACTTTTTCACATCCTTCCATATTTAGAATATCAAGATGTCATCCTTCATTTTCATCTGCTTTCTTCTCCAACTTTATTCTCTTCTTTATTCCTTTGTTTTCCTTATTCCTCTATATGTGCATTGTCCTCCTTTTGCGCACTATCCTTGGATAACTTGGTGAAAAAATAACTTGGTGACAAAAAGATCTTAGTAGCATGGTGGCACTTCGAGTACATGATTAGTTTTCTTTTATTTGCATTAAGTGTGTTTCATTTTCATTTCTTCAATATTTTTAAGGTTTTCTTTTGGAGTTGTAATATCCCCCATGCGGTAAACCTTGTGCAAGACAGGACCTACCATCTTGAAAAATAAGGATTCTTGAGAGTACATTGAAAAAAATAGGAAATGCTACTCCAAGATCTTTCTCAAATCCTAGCAATAGTCGGGATCTCTACCTCTTGGGAAGAGAAAATATTGATAGAAGTCAAGAACATACATGTACTCCGAGAAGTTATAGATAACTAAATTTTCCATGAACAACATATAGAATCTCCCCCTGATCATCCTTGCCAATTATAGAGGATATTAGACAACCATGGACTACATTTGATGGAGGGAAGACAGTAGAACCTAAGACCAAAGAAATTCCACCATGCCCATCATCGGATCCTTTATGCATTCAAGAAGTTGATCAAGAAGATATGTATGGCATGGAAAAAGAGGACATACAGAGTGGTCCAAATGAACAAGCGAACCAAAGACATCATGACTATATTGAACATTGGTTCCAAATGACAAACAGATTGAAGCACCACTTTCTTATTCAACAATTCTTGACATCTTATAATTCGAAGCAGTTGGTATCTCATGTTTTGGTATACATTAAAGTGTATTGTTCAAACCTAAAAGTGAGTATATTTATAATCCTATTACACACGTGGCTTTATTGGAAATACTCATATACTTGAAAAGGGTTATTTTCTTAGGTAAGGTAGGATAGAAAATAAGTAAATAAATGTTGCATATAATTATTATTTTAGTTTGAAAGCATAGTGAAACATCATTTTTTGTCTTTTTCAATAATTGGAATCATCAGGATGAGAAACTAATCTTAAGGGAGTTTTGTTTCCCCCGTAATTTTCAATATGTTTCCAGTTGATAGTTAGATCTTTTTCTTCTTTTTTTCTAAATAAACTAGGCTATGATGATTTGTTGGAATTTTGCAAGAATTTTCTTTTCGGTTGGATTGGGAGAATATCTTCATGACTTATTCAAGGAAGTAATTTCATTTCTTTTGGCTATGTTGTTTCATCAAAATTATCTTTTATTCTGACCTCTTATTACATAAGACTGTTGTGGAATAGTTGAATTTATTTTTCTATTACTTCCCTAAACTTCGCTTGTCTTGTTTGAAGACTGTTCTCTGACGTTTATTAGTTTTCTCTACTATTTTTATGAATTGTTTTCCTATCTGAAATTTACAGTTTAGGTAATTATTAACAAGGAAAAAACTAAAAATAAAAGAATTCAAACCCAAGACTTCTTATCACAACCAATCATTTTCAGTTCTTTAGATATTTCGTTTCCCTTCTTTATACAAGATTTCAGACCATTTATTACAGTAGTAACTTATTGCCATGTCTTAAATTATATTATGGGATTACATAAATATAAAATTACATACTATGAGGCCCATGGGAATCTAGTACAACCTGATCTAATTACAAATTTGGTTAGTAGAGCATCTTTATTAAAGAGTAGCAAGAGAGTGGATGAAATTTCTACTCATGGGAACACTACTATAATTCTAGGTGAAGAATATTACCTTAGGTACTAGAGGTACTTTTTGGTTATTCTCCAGTGGCTTCATCCACCACACATTAAAAGGGATCGACCATAGATATGATTTCAAATTAACTAAAATATCAAGTATCCTTTACATAGGGACAACCTATATGAATATAATCTTTCAAAACTACCCTTGAATTGGTACCATCCCATGCCTTTAAGGGGATTTTCAGAGCAACTCTGCCATCCACTCAATCAATAAGAAAATACATATATGTACATACATCATAAATTTCAAGAGTGGAAGTCATGGGACCAAAGCCTCTGATAGAAAATGGGTGCAAGAGGCCAACCCCTCGAGGCTATAGATGCATGTTGGCAGTGGGTCCTAGCCTGTGGTACTATAGGCAAACCCATCGGGGATATGGATGCTCGTGGGAAATGGGGAATTATGGATTGAGAGGGTAATATAAAATTCGATACTTAAGGTGTCATCCCACACTTGTAGGGGGATTTCTGATGACTTCTCCCCCATCTCTAATTATATTTGTTCTGCAAATTGTAAAAAGGAAGTAATGGGACAAGAGCTCTCAGAGTAAAATGGGTTTAAAATGTTTCCTCATCGAGGCTATAGATGACTTTCAACAGTGGGTTCAGACCTGTGGCACCTATATTGACTAAACCTAATCCATTTTGTCCCTATGTAGAGTACTACTTGTGAAGTTATGTCAGGAAGAAGCATGAGTGGTTAGATCCAGGGCTAAATGAACTCCATCTAACTTCCACTTCAGAATAACCTTAAGTTGACCTTAAGACCCTATCATCCAATTCATACTATATCTAAGATGTATTATCTTAAGAGTGGGACCATGATCTGAGAAGCCTAATATACTCAACTATGAAATCTATGTTTATTACTCAAGTGACTGTAAATATTTTGATATTGGAAAAGGTTGGTTGGTTGCCTATGGGGTTTTCATTTGTTGAGACTTTTGATACTCTTTTATCTTCTTGTCTAAAGGAAAAGAACAAAATCCATACTCTAATTTATATAGGGCTCCTTGAACATAAGGGTTGTTAATCTTTTGATGAAGTTTGTATAAGCAAGGAAATAGAAATCTCAACTATAGAACAAAAATATTAAAAGTTAATTATAAATATTTTATGTGGGTTATGCTTGAATTATATCAGTCAATCATAAGGGGAATATTCATAAGTGATCTTCGAAAATTGTTCAAATATGAAAATTGTTGTGCATTCGTGCTAATTGTCATCAAATGTCTATTGGACATTTTTACATGAAGGTGGCATTGGATGTACTTCATGTTATAATCAGTTTATATTTTTATTATATGGTCTTATGACTTTCTATATATGTGGTCAAGTATAGTAACCAGAAGTGAGTTTATTGATACTCATGGACTTTGTGCCCACAATTCATTAGTATCTCTATGATTTATGTTCTTATCAACTCTTAGATTGGTATCAACAAAATCTTGCAACAGTTTGTTTTCTTGTAGTCGCATGTTCTAATAAAATAATGTCACTCAGTCTTAAACAGTTTGCATGACGACATGCAAACCCTTGGGTTTGGAGGGGATCTTCAGATCCATTCCAGATCTTCAAATTCTCTCTTCAGTGTCTCCAGCAACTTTAGTTCATCTCAGCTAGTTTTTTTTTCTTCAGCATGATCCAGTTCATCCTCTTTCAGCAGATCAGCTTACGTTCTCTTCAACTCTCATCATCTTTTGTTATCTTCAACTCTCATCAATTTTCATTATCTTCTGAATTTCTCAACCTTGCTTTGTCTCATCTTCATATTTTAGTGGTCCACATCATGGTTCCATGGGTCTTTCATCCTGTTCTGAATAGTTCCCACTTCAATGTGCATTCGAATTCAAAGAAAAGGTAACTTGAGGTAAAGCAAGTATAAATCTATTTAATTTACTAAGAATTTGGAAAACATGATGCATAACCACTATTACCCACTCCACACTACACTACATATTATTACCACTTAGAAAGTACCATCACAACTACCAAGTAAACCTTCCATTTTCACTCCACCATTCATAATAAAATATATACTCTGATCATAAGATCGAGCAATGAAAAGGAAATATGTGGTATACAAATACAAACATAAAACAACATATATAGTGTCTTCTCCTTGTACAACATAAAGCATTCCTAATTCATCTAAATGTTCTAAATAAGAGGATGATGTCATTGTTGCCTATCCAAGCAAAGAACCACAAGTAAATCTTGGTCTTAAAATGAATGTAAGATACAGGATATAAAGGTGTCCAAGTTCATACAAGCACCATCCCCATAATTTCACAAACCATTCTCCACACTCATACGATTCACCATCACTCTATGATAAATCATCCTTTGCTTGTCCTCCATTTTCATGATAAATTTGTTTCTTTGTTTTAAGATCGATATGTGACAGTATAATCAGTTTCCATAGTGTTGCACCACAAGAACTAACACCTGCATACAATATAGAAAATATAGAAAATACATATCCATACAAGGTAATTAAACAGAGTATAGAAAATACCATAATATAGAAAATACATATCCACACAAGGTAATTAAACAGAGTATACAATGAACATCAAATAAGGATCTATAAGTTCTTGTTTGCCTGAAGACATGCAAACCCTTGAGTTTGGGAGAGATGTTGGGCTCCACTTTTGCCATATTTTCCACTATATAAACACATTCATCATGACACATTTTTTCCTACATTTCGCCAATAATATATGTCCAATTACACCATAAACCTCCATTATCTATTTGCATTCACGATTATACATCCTATGTGATTAATACATAGGTTTTCCATGTTTTTAGTGATTAAAAGATGATTATATAATGGTTTTACTAACGATGATTTATGAAGTGTGATTCTTGTACCACCATGATCAGTTCATCATTTCTGCACCATCACTACCATTATGGTACCCGTCATTGTTCGACATATTGGCGTGTTTCTAGGCAAAAATCGAGAACATGGTTTTCTCCGCAGTGACATCGGAAGGCTCTCACTTGAGTTAGAACATGCCTAAGTCACACGTGTGGACATCCATATTAGGAACAACAATCTAGCCTAAAATCAGAAAAAGTTCCATACAGTCAACTTCTGCCTCGATTTTCATGCAAATAAAGATGACTATGAAGAATCTGGAACATGGGTTTTGTCCCCAGCGTGGAAAATTGAGCACAACATCAATCGTTTTCCAAAAAAAGGAATGGTTTAGGCGTTATGGCCGGTTCTTTAACTAACACTTGCAACAATTCTGTGATTACGCCCATATTTGAAAACACCACATACAAACGCCTGAATTTAATGATGTGTGTTGATGCTTAAAAGTGCAACGTTGGGTACCATGCTCACAAATGATTGCCAAGCTTTATTATTTAATTATATTAATAATATACTAGTAGGTGTGACCCCTTGTTTGACTTATGGCACTATGACAGAGAAGCGACACATATATTTTGTTTTCCTATGTGTTGGTTGCAACACAAATTCTATAGCTTATTTGCTTCAAATAGTGGTTAAAATGCTTATGATAAGAAATGTTGGGCAAGATGGTTAAAATAGGGAAGAATGTGGTCTTGATTACCTCTCGCAAAATATGATATGTTGCTTTAATGGATGAGGAATAACACTCCAGTTTGAATTTGATTTTATATGGACTATATTGTATATGGGTGATCACCCCAACTCTTGCTACAATTGTGGTGCGCATTGTTTTGATGTCAATGTTAGTTGTATCCCTAACAAATACTCATATGTCAAATGAAATGGTGGCAAAGGTTGGCGCATTTTGGAATTTGAATGTATGAAACTTTGGGATAGTGGGTTTGTATTAATTAATGGAAATGATAATGGAATGTGAGATGTATAGTGCACTTGGATCGTAGTAGCCATGAATGAATGCCAAGGGAGAAGCAACGTGCAGTAAATGCATGCCACTCTTACTCACCTCGAGCCCGCCACCCTAGTCATTTTCATTGCGCTATGTTATTTTTTGTTGCTCCACCTTGCTCGGTTGTGGAGGAAATATACAACCTGGTCATTTCTCCTTACGCAATCTTTTACAGTTATGGGGTTTTTCTTACTTCTCCATCCATGAACTTCGCTCTGCTCTTAAATCAAATGTTGGCTCTTGTTTCTCATGATCTGCGTATTTCTAAAGTTGTTGTGATGTTTTCGAACTGCGTATTGGATGTTTGCAAACTTTGGTTTCCTGTGGTGGTTGTTCTGAGACTATTGGCATATTAAAAAAAAAAAAGAGGCCATGGGTGTTGTTGTTGTGTGTAATTGTTCACGATTTTTGCTGAGAAAAGTCTTGTGGTTGGGCCTACCTTGCCTATGGTTCTTTGTTTGGGTTTTTCCTCCCTGTTGAAATGGGTCCTCTTTGCCTTACCTCTAGGTTTTTGTGAATACTTCACCTGTATGTTAATATTTCTGGTATTTGTGGCTAATACACATGCGCCATAACCTCGACTCTATGACTATTAATGTGAGGCACCTATGGAATAAATAAAAAAATCTTATATCATTCAAACCCTTAGTTTATTGGGCCCGTTGTCTTCTACCACTTACTATCATTCTTATACATTGAACCTTACACATTATTGTGAAGGCATTGCTTACCCAGAATTTGATGAGAGCATTGCTCTTGCTCTTTTACTTGGGCACGGGTTTAATTGGTTACTTGTTTAGTAAATATGGAAGAAGTATTACACTCACCTATCTACTAGAGGTTACAGTCTTTCCTTATGAATCTTATGAGGTTGATAGCAAATGTTGTGTATTCTTGTTTAAAATATAAACTTGCCATGTTTTATTGAGTTTGCAAATGCACCTGTGTATAAGTTGTTTGATGCTCGAATTGGATATACAGACCAGAATGAAATGTTATGATGAATTATAATGAATGATGGTTCTATTTGGTGGTGTACATATGTTTGTTTTGAGGCACTTCACGGGACCCTGTGGGATTTAAGAACCTTATTGGGTTGTGGCTCATCCACTCCAAGACTATTGTGGTATTTCCTGTAGCGATTATGATGTTGTTCATTTTGATTCTGTTATATAATGGCAGTATTGTTATCATGGTTATTTTGGTTTAAAAAAATTCTCATCATATCAAATCATTTACTGTGTAATATAGTTTCGAAGACCAATGAGCAATTTTGTTAAGGAAGCATCAGTTTTGAGTGATTGTTTTGGAAACATGTTATTGTTTAAACTTTAAGATTTTTTACAGAAATATATTTTGATTGTAAATTTACATCAGAGATAGCATGTTTTGATATTTAACTTGAATAGTATCCATAAAATGTCCCCCCCATTCTATCATTTTTCACTAACTACACTCACTCCATGATCCTGATTTCACTTATGTCATCCATGTTCTATGATATTAATTTTAAAGATGGGTTTGTGCGGGAATAAAAGGAATTTGATATGGAAATGGTTGAGGACTAATATTCTTGATGTTTTTAAATACATAGTTAATTTTTTTATTAATTGTTGAACAGTATTTGTTGGATTACTAAGAGGGGGGTGAATCAATAATAGAGCAATTTAATCCTTTTTCACCATAAAATGCAAGTGTTATATCAATGTAGAATTATCATCCAATAGTTTCATAGTAAATAAACAATGAACATATGATAAATCACATGCATACACAGTATACCAGTGTTTTATGTGGAAACCCAAAGTTGGAGAAAACCACGGAATGTTTTTTCTTATATGTCTTTAAGAATTACATTCATTGGAAGCACCAACTTCCTTTGTTTTCTAGCTGCAACTGGAAGGAGGCTCCAAACCCCTAGTTTATCAGGCTACAACCTGAAGGAAGCTCCAACTCCCCAATTTTCTGGTTACAACCAGAAGGAGGCTACACCCCCCNNNNCTGGATACAACTGGAACATGTCTACAACCACCTTTCCTTGCCCCATCCAACTGCCCTGACGTAGAAGTAGAATGATGGAACCATTGTCACACTATCACTGTGAGATATATTATTGTAAACATGCACCAATCAACCTGTAATCAACCTGTACCAATAACCTGTACCAACATGTACCATACCTAAACCTATACCATAAACAAATGCATCAACCATGCACCAAACCTATAAAAATAACCTATAATCAATATGTACCATAAACAAGTGCATCAACCATGCACCAACTTGTACCTCAACCTGTACCATCAACGAGTGCATCAACCATGCACCAAATATGTACCAATCATGCATCAAGATGTACCAACATCATCAACTATACACCTCATGTATGTGTCAACTCATCAACTACTTGTCTCGAACATGTGCCCAACATGTGCCACAACCAAAATCTCTCATCAATTTCATCATCCAAATCTGATCTGATCACATATACCTCAAACACTATACCACAAGTTTGTACCTCAAACCATGTGCTAGAACCTCACTGCTATACAACCTCTATCTGTACCAATAACTTCAACAACATACCTCAACCAAAATCCCTCAAACATGATCCAATATTAAACTTCAGTAGATCTGCCTCAGATCAACTCTACAGCAAGCCATAAACTCTCAAGAGGGAATCCAACATATTTACAAAGAAAACCCTCAACTTGATTCATAAATTGAACACTACACATATGAGAACCATACCTTTTTTCTTCTTGTAGCATTATGTTGTTGCGGTTTTGTTTCCGCGAGTCCACTACCGCAATTTTTCTGCCGCACTTTTTCTGTTGCTTTTTTTTTCCGCACTTTTCCTGCTGCGATTTTTTCTGCTTCACTTTTTCTGCCGCACTTTTCCTGCCGCACTTTTTCTTCCGTAGTTTACTTGCCGCACTTTTTCTGCTGCACTTTTCCTGTAGCACTTTTTCTTCCGCAGTTTTCCTGCCACACTTTTCCTGTCGCACTTTTTATGGTGCATTTTTTTTGCCACTTTTTTTGCCACACTTTTTCTGCTGCACTTTTCCTACCACACTTTTTCTGCTGCAATTTTTCTGCCGCACTATTCCTGCCGCACTTTTTATGCTGCACTTTTCCTGTCACACTTTTTCTGCTGCAATTTTTCTCTATCAATAATACCTTCCCAAATAACCTTTCACAAAAATAGACATTCAAGTGTATTTAAATGAGAGATATTTGCCTCTTATTTATACTTTCATGTAGCATCCTCAAGGGGTTACCTTTTAACCATCTTAACCCACTTTCTTATTTTAGGGTTAACCCACTTATAACCACTTGTCCACTTAACTTAACCACTTTCCATAATTAGTAAGTTCTAGATTCAATTTATTATTTAAATAATTTATTGTGCATCCTCTTTGACTTATAGTACACTCATCACTTCACTTTATTATTTAAATAATTTCTTCTTTGCAAACACTTTGACTACTTTGACCTTTTGGGGCCTCTAGATGACTCGTGAGGGTTCTCCAACTTCACATGGCCATAACTCTCTAACCGTGAGGAGTTATGTGACGTTCCACATACCACCGGAAATGGCATGACATTTACTATCCATATAGAATAGTTTTACCTACAAATATATCAAAACTCATACCATTATCCATCAAAAAAACTTGGGTCCATTACCCAAACCTTTGTGCTACCGAAATTCGCTACCGGACTTTCTTCAAGGGTTGACATCAATGACAACCAACCCAATTAATCAACAATATTTATATATTGATCCCCTCCATGATACTATTTTTCACTAACTACACTCCCCCCATATTTCCCATGAACCCTATCATTCCTTGTTCACATGGCAATTAATAAATGATGTGTTATGGATGGATTTGCATGTATCTCGTGGTAAATTTTAGAGCCAAATTTTGATTCATGTAAGAATAGTATCATGTATGGTTTATTAAGATATCCATTACTAACAAATTGTTGCTACAGGATGAGGTTTTTCAGTAGAGGCAGCAACAGTCGAAATAACATAGGCAGGGGAAATGGGAATCGAGGCCATAGGAGGCCTAGATTTTCTATCCATTTTGACATTGACCCGCAAGAATTGAACCAGTTGTTCCAATCTGGGTTATTTAATTGGGTTGGCCATGGGATACTTCACCCTCGACCAGAAATACCCCCCTTCGAGTAGCCTCTGAATTTTCCTGGAATCCCTGTACCCCCACATGTGTCTACGTAGCCTGAGCCTCCCGCAAATGACGGTTGGAAAGAAATTGTCAATCATATTGCTTCTCATCATCGTGGTTGGCCCACCATCTCACTACCATTACCACCACCACCACCTCCAGTCAATCCTAATTCACAAGTCACCCATGATACATCGCAAGTGCAATCTTCCCACGCCAGCAAGAGATTGAAAATTGGCACTCTGCAACATGTACTTGATAAAGGAAAAGCAACAGCCTCCCCTTCTATCTCATCCACTGATTCCTCTAAATCTGTATCTCCTCGCCTCCACTTGAAAGATGATTGTCCCCATGTAATCAGCGCCATATATCCCTAAGGGTCTAATCAACCAAGGGCTACTTCAGAAAAGTATAAGAGAGATAGCAACGAGAAAAGAAAATATGCATCTCAAAACAACAAATATGGTTTTTAAGTGTTGTTTTTATGATTTTCAGTGATAAGGACAGTTTTAATGGTTTTCAGCATGTTTTGGACAGCAAGCATTATTTTTTGGATGTTTTGTGGATAATGTGGATATATGTTCTTTTTTGGGATATGATATAAATTATTGTTGATATTTAAATATCCAGTTTAAAAATCCAGGGGAGCTACAACGGTGTCATATGGTCTAAATGATTATCTTTTGTGCTTTATATTTGATGATTAAAAGGAATAAATGAAGGGAGTCACAAGGGGTCCCACCTATTTAGTTATTATTAATTAAGACCCTTATTTATATATTATTATTATTATTTATTTCTCCTAAAATAATTTGTTAATATAATTTGATTTAACTAACAAAAAGTAGTTGAACTACTTCAACTGATTTGAAAAAGAATAAAATCCCAATTGGATGAAGAAACAAGGGGAGAAAAATAGAAGGAGAACTACAATACTGAAGTTTGCTCTCTAATTATTTGAGATAGTTTCAGTTTTCATTCACTTCTGAGTTACTTGAAAGCCTAATCATCTTGATGACAGCAGGGTCTTATTGAAGGCAGCGAGATTCAAAGTTGAATTATCCCTTTCAGCAGCTTGTTTTAAAGGTGTTTGAATTATTCTTGATAGTATGTGTACTCTTGTTTGTTTATGAATTAATTTTCATAGATGATAAAGAATATTTTGCAAGGTCAAGTGGCAGCATGTTGTGACAAGATGATTCAGATCATTCGATTTCAATTTTATTTCAATGTTAGAGTCTTTTTGTATGGTGCCCATCGGAGATCTCTAAATATGACTTTGGTCCCTAACTTCCCAGGGGTTTGTAAAAGAGAAATACATTTTTTGTATCTCAAAATTGAATAAAATCGATTATTGTCTTGTCTCATATTTATGTTTATTGACTTGGTTCTTCATTTTCACTTATGTATCCATGTCTATTTTAATTGTAAAATCTGCATACACATAGCTTGTTTAAATTTTAGTTTATTTATTTTGTTTCATATATAAATTTTAAAATCAGCCTCGATCCTTTGTAATTAATACTTGTGGATTGGGTGAATGTTTTGAGGCTATAAACCCCAGGTAACATTCCCAACTATCTTTTCCTAGCTAGACAAGATCTGAAAATGATTGCGTAAGGTCTCTCATACCTTTTTCCTCAACATTTATATGGTGACCATACTGGGGAGATCTTCCATATATCTTTGGTTGATTGTATTCACGATTATCCTTGAATATTTATGTTTTATACAAGTACTCTTTGACTGATTTTTCTCATGACAGTGCCCTCTACAAGGCAGCCTAATCTCAAACATGGTCTAAAATACCAAACTAGCATTGCCTTAACTTTATTCAATACTATCCTAGAAACGGCTAGCACTCGGGCTGAGCTTGAACTCTCTTGGGAAGTAGTTGAATAAGACATAAGTATCTGAGAACGTTGGGAAGCCAAGAAAAGGAAACCTAGAAATCAACAATAACCTATATTTTCCTAAGTCCTTGGTCTTCTCTTTCATGTCCTTGAATCCTCACATATCTAGAAGAAGAAGAGGATTGTCCCCTGCAGCCACTCCTATCATTGAAATTGGAAGGAGGAAAGTCATTTTGTCGACCCAAGAAAGTACTCTAAGCAGGACTTATTCTGATTCGTACAGTTCAGCCTTCTCACCCTTACCCATCACTTTCAAAATGGAATTTGCAGGTGGCTCTAGTGGTACGGGAGGTGCTTCATCATCCCAACCTTCAGCATCATTGGTAATTGGTAGTATATGCAGTCACCAATTTCATGTCCAATATACTACCAACCCTTCTTAAATCATAAATAAGTACGGACTTTTCCAATTCGAGAAAGATGCTACTACCACCCCATGGCACGTATATTCTCCCTTAAATCTAGCACCTGCTACTCGTCTGTTACCAAAATTTAAAGAGAATCTACTTAGGTTTTTCAGGAAACAATACACTCACTTTCCATAATATCAGAGCTAATGATAATGATACTTTCATGTTCTTATTTGTCAACTTTCTTGAAGGGAAAGCAGCGGAATATTTTTTTGATCTCCCACCCAAGATCCTTTCCACTTGGGAAGAGTTGGCTTACTAGTTCAAGTCCACTTATGGGAAGTCTAAGAGCCCAGTTGAACATTTAAGGGAATATAATAACATTGCGTACCAGGATGGTGAGACTATTAAGTCTTTCAACCTTCGCTTCACCAAGTTGTATAATCAAATACCTGAACTAATCCGCCCCCAAAACCAAGATACTTGCATGCATTACTATAATTCTCTACCTTCCCCTTATAAGCATAGGCTTGAAGAAAAGGCTATTGAAAATCTTGGTTCCACTCTTCATACTTGTATAGAGTACGAAGAATAGCTAGAAAGAACAGGTCTCCCCAAGGGGGACTCAGTTAAACAAACATACATGTCTACCCTCCTACAACTTGTGCAAGATATGAACAATCAAATGATAGCATATGAACGAAAGGAAAATGTTCCTTCACTCACCCCTAGGGAATATTCTTCCTCCTCAGTGCATTTTAGGAATACAAATGAAAACACTTTTCAGCCAAAGGCCATTATGTCCCATAGTTGGTGTAATTTCTCCGAAGAAAACCACGAGGAAAATACTTGCAAAGTTAAAAAAAAATGCCAGAGATAAAATCTTTGGCAAAAAGACCGAAGCTACTATCATCGTTCTAGATTGGGCATAACTGGAAGATTTTATGATCATAAACACTAGGAACAAATCTTATGCTTCTAAAGGAAAATATGATCCTCCTCGTACTTCTTCTAGTCCAAGCTCATTTTCGCAAGCTGCTAGTATACAAACTGCCAAAACTTCCAACAGTCAAGGAATTTCTCCCCTTATTCCCTCTTCCAAATACAACATCATCAACCAATTGGCTAATATCAAATTCGATGCCACTCTTTTGGACATGGTTATCGTCCCTAAACAATAAAAGCATCACAAGAATTTTATGGAAGGTAAAGCTTCCACCATAGCCAATCTTTTTTAAGAGACGAAAGAAGAGGATTCCACTGTAAATAAAATAGGTGTAAATAACTTTAGACACCCTGTAAAAAACCCTCCATTCTTTATTTATGTAAAAATTATGGATAAAATAGCCCATTGTTTCCTAATTGACGGCGGTTTGGGCCCAAGCATGATGTCAAAAATCATCATGGAAAAGCTAGGCTTATCATGCACTAATGAAAATTCTAGAAGCATGCTCTCCTATAACAGTCTACAGTGGTCAAATATATGTGAAATCAAAGATGTAACCTTAGTTCTCTGCACACATCCTGAAATAAGGACAACCCTCAACATCCAGGTAATCGACATGCCAGTAAATAACTATTCTATTATTTTAGGAAGAGATTGGCAAGCCTTAACAGGTGGATATCTTTCACTTGATGGAACACACTTATCTGTTCCTCAGAATGGAAAGAATATTATAGTCTTAAGGGAAGCAATAATCTCACCATACATAGAAATAATTACACAACCTAACGTAAACTATGTCGAGGAAGACTTAGGAGTGTACTCTATTTTTTCTAATGAGGGTGGCACTACCCTGGAACAAATTGATTTGGAATATCGTATGTGGCACGTGCACTTTGATGGCTCATGCTCAAAAGGTAACATAGCTGGCATTATCTTATACTCACCTATAGGTAAAATTCACAACTTTTCTTATAGGTTAGAATTTGCTTGCATGAACAATGTCACTAAGTTCGAAGCATTATTGTTAGGCATTGAAAATGCCTATAACTTAGGTTGTGGACACCTTACATTTTTTTGTGACTCTGAACTTGTTGTGAACCTTGTACGTAAAATCTACTCTCCTAGCAATAAGTTGATGAAACGCTATACCCAAGTTGTTTGGATGCTTATCTCGAACTTATTATCATTTAACATCACTCATGTTAAAAGGGAACTTAATTCAGCTATATTTGTGGCATCTCCTACTCGAAAACTTCTGCCTCAAAGATCTTATTGTACCTTTCAATATTTATATCGCCCTCGCATTCTTGATAATGTAGATTCATGGCAGGTCTTCCCTAGTGATGAAGGGATCTGCGCTTTCATACAAAATGAACCATTTAAACCCAAGAAAACTATATCCATTGAAAATGACAAAATTATGAAAGGTTTGACTCCTCTAAAAAGTTAATTTTCATCGAGTGATGTAGGCAACAAAGAAACTCATAAATAATAGGAGTCAAAAAGGAAAGTGGGTGATACCATTACCTTGAACATTGGAACACTTGGTTATCCCAAGAATGTTAAAATAGGTGCCCAATGTACTGATGAAGAAAAGATGAAGTTCACTGAGCTACTTCATGAATTTCAAGATGTTTTCTCTTGGTCATATGAGGATCTTCATGGTTTTGATCCTTCTCTCATACAACATGCCATTCCTATCAAGGAAGGGATAAAACCAGTTAGGAAAAAACAAAGACCCATTAACCCCACGCTTGAAGCTACTATTAGGAAGGAGTTGGAAAAAAAAATTGAAAGCTGGTATAATTTTCCCGGTTAAGTATTTTGAGTGGGTTTCCAATTTGGTTCATGTTCGGAAGACAATTGGTCAGATATAATTGTGCGTAGAATTTTGTGCATTGAATAGAGCAAGCGTAAAGGACCACTTTCCTCTCCCTAATATGGAAATGATTTTGCAACAAGTTGTGGGGTCACAAATGATGTCCTTACTTGATGGTTTCTTTGGTTATAATCAGATCAAGGTAAAAAGGACTGACAGGTACAAAACCACTTTTACTACACGTTGGGGCACATTTGTTTATGAACACATGCCTTTTGGATTATTTAATGTAGGTGCCACCTTCAAAAGAGCTATGCAGATAGATTTTTATGATCTGATCGGTAAGATTATCCAAGTATATATTGATGATTTAACGGTTTAATCAAAGAACTGATTAGATCATTTTGGTCATCTTCGAAAAGTTCTTATGCGATGCAGAAAATTTGGCATTTCCTTAAATCCT
This sequence comes from Picea sitchensis, assembly GCA_010110895.2. NCBI lineage: Eukaryota > Viridiplantae > Streptophyta > Pinopsida > Pinales > Pinaceae > Picea > Picea sitchensis. The sequence goes on along the minus strand of SNQJ01S0027296.1, from coordinate 4,731 downwards.
TCCAAATACATTTTTGGTATCACCGAGGGCAATCTCCTTGGACATAACGTCTCTGATTCAAGGATAAGCATAGATCCCAAAAGGATCACTTCTATTCTGAACCTTCCTGCCCCTACTTCCAAGAAGGAGGTTCAAGCCTTTATGAGCATTATCAACTTTGTTCGCAGGTTTGTTCCTGATTTTTCTTTAATGGGTAAACCAATACATAATCTACTAAAACAGAATCGCTCTTTTTCTTGGACAGATGACGTTGAAAATGATTTCGTTAGGATTAAGAAAGCAATCAGTTCCACACCAATTCTGGCGAAACCGGATTTTGAGAAAGAATTTATCATTTACACTAATGCCACAGAGGAGGCAGTTTATGCTATTCTCTTACAAGGTGATGACCAGGATAATGAAAAACATGTAGCTTACATGAGCCAAAGTTTATTAGATGACGAATTCAAGTATTCTTATATTTAGAAACATTTTTTTTCTCTTGTTAAGGCTATAGAAAAATTTCACCACTTTATTCTAGGCAAACACACGCAAGTAAAAGTCCCTTTGCCTGTTGTCAAGTTTATGCTTTCACAAACTTATCTTTCAGGAAAACTTGCACATTGTCTTGCCAAGATTCGGGAGCATGATTTAACGATCATTACTTCAAAAACAATCAAGGTACGAGACCTAACCCTTCACTTAGCTCAACATCCTGAACAAAGTGAAGAAACTGACGATCAGGATAACCCTCTTTCAGCACTGTTCTATATTGAGAATCAGACCCTTTCTATAGTTGAACACCCCTGGTATAAAAATCCGGTGTATTACTTGCAGTATCATAAATTCCCAAATGACTTGGATCCTCATCGGAGGAGAAGACTCTCCATTGAATCCTCTTGGTATGTTATTTTAGGATACCTCTTTTTTAGAAGGTTTGTTGATGGTGTATTACTTCGATGTGTAAATGACGAACATGAACATAAATTACTATGTGAAACACATGGGTCTTCATATTTTTTCATTCATGTTGGTGGCCACTTTTCTGCTAAGGCCACTACTTTTAAAATCACAAGGAATGGTTATTATTGGCCTTCAACTTTTCAGGATTCATATAATTCACAATATAGTGTGACAAATGCCAAAAATTTGTTGGGAAAGAACATCTTTCTTCTATGCCCTTGCAACCGGTTCTTCTGGATTTTTCCTTTTCCAAATGGGGCCTTGACTTCATTGGTCCTATTAATCCCCCATCTTTTGCAGGGCATATTTTTACTCTAACAGCCACTGATTATTTCACAAAGTAGACTGAAGTTGTCCCTCTTAGGCATTCACAATATGAACAAGTAATCTTTTTCCTAGAAACTAATATTTTCTCTAGATTCGGCATTCCTTTAGAAATTATCACGGATAATGGTCATGCTTTCATTTCTGCAAAATTAACTCAATTTTTAGCTAAACTGGGGGTTAAACATTTCACTTCCTCCACTTATTATCCCCAAGGAAATGGGTAGGCCAAGTATACCAACAAGAATCTGGTTAGGATCATAAGAGGCTCATTGAATATAACCCTCGCCAATGGCACACCATCCTCACCTATGCTCTTTGGGCAAACCACACTACTTCCAAGGCTAGCACAGGTTGCACTCCCTTTCAGCTTTGTTATGGCCAAGAATCCATTCTTCCTACTGATCTGGAACTCTCTTCTCTACAGCTAATGCTATAGGTTGAAGAGTTGAATTCTTCAAATGTTCCCCAAAGGATAAATACACTATTATCCCTAGAAGAAAAAAGAAATTTTTCCCTGGAAAACATAAGCAAAAGACAACAAACTTTGAATAAATATTTTAACAAACAAGCCAAGGTTTTCAAATTTAAGGTGAATGAGAAAGTCTTACTTTGGGACTCAGCCCATGCTGACAGAGGGAGACATTCGAAGTTTCATAAACTTTGGCTAGGCCCGTTCAAAATCGCTTGTGTCCTTGGTGTAAACTCTTATCTTTTAAAGGATTTGGAAGAGCACTTATTTTCTTATAGCACCAATGGTTCCCACTTAAAGAACTATGTAGATCCATATTGAAGGCTTAATGTCATATGAGAATCATTGTTGTACATATATTTTTGTGTTTTCTTGTTTATTTGCTTTGTTTTATTGGCTTTTCAATCCATGCTTTTTATTTTTCTGTTATTTCTCTTTGCTGCTACTTTGGTTTTGATTTTTATCAGGAATTAAATTATGGATCAGTTTTGCCACAACAATACCATTCTGCAAGTATTGTTGATCAATAAAAATAAATTTTACACCATTGTCACGATTTCCTCCTTCTAGACGGCGCTGAGGATGATTTTTTTTTTCAGTAACTACTGTTGTTACACGTCAAAATTACTCAGTTGGATAAGTGTCGCATGTTCCTCTCAATCGTCGTAAGTGTTGCATCTTCCTTACAACTTTAGCAAGTGTCGCAAGTTGGTCACAAGTGTCGCAAATGATGTTCGAGCATACTTCCATGCTGACGACACTAAGGAGACACTTAAAACATCTCATGTTCTTGATTTGAAGAAGAAGAATTGATTTACTGAAGTCAAATAACTCTTGACACCTGAAGAGAGCTCTGAAACAGAGGTTTTGAGGGGGAGCGCTCCCCTATATCAGCCCTAGGAGCGTTGGCACTCCCCTGCCCCCTCTGAAGGAGCGCTTCACATCTTGAGAGAATTGGCGCCCCTCCAAATCTTACCAGGGAGCGCCACAGTGCTCTGATGCCCCTTCTAAGGGAGCGCTGCCTAATCTGAGGCAGTAGTTAGCCCGTTGAGGAGAATAAGGGGAGGATATTTCGATATTAGGAGGCAGTTGTGTTCGAATTATTGGTTTCATCAAGATATCCTTGATCTAAGGGGGAAGTTCCCAACTTGTTCTAAAGATAACTCAAGAGGTTAAGCTCCTCTTAACCTATATAAGCAGGCTCCATGATGGTGGAAAGGGGGGAAGAACTGCTAGTATGAAAATTATGATCTTGGAGAAAATACGCAGTCATCCAAAGGAGAGTGATCAGTGAAGTTGTTGTTGTCTAGGTTGTGGATCTTTCAGGAAAGGGTTAGACGAAGAGGACTCGACGAAGCTGTCGCATTCGCATATACGATTGTAAGTACTGATGTCATTATTCTCATCAATATGACACGCTTGGTCTATTTCTTTCTAGTTTGTGTCTAATGTTGCATGAAATTATCATTAACTGATAGATCTGTTTTCAAGCTAATATCAATACGGTAGGAAGTGGTCGTATCTTGTTTTGTCCACAGGATTCAGTGAGAAGCAAAGGATCGAAGCGCAGCTAGGAGCGTGCAAGGACAAACGTCGATAAAGAGGTACTTATGTCATCCTTCCTTCTCATGTGTTAGTTTAGATAGATTTGAAAGGAAGTCAGTGTCCACGTTAAGAATTTTCTGTCTAGAGTTAGGGTCAAGCTCTTAGAGGCGATCTACCTGTCCGCAGGGAGATTTTCCTACAACAGAAAATGGCGACTCCACTGGGGAGAATAGCCTCAAATCGAAACTTCTTGTTTTGATTTTCTCCTCATTGACCTTGTTTTACCCCTTGATTGTTTCAGACCTGGTTCACTCCTCTTTTGATTGGTTTCATGAGCTGATTGGCTCCTTACCCCATCATACTCAGCATAATTGTCGGAATTGAATTGAATTTTTTTTATTTTTTGACATTTTTTGGGAGTTTTAGACCCTGGCGCCCCTGTCCTAGTGTTAACAGAGCATCAGCGCTCCCCCATAGCTTTGCACAGAGCGTTATAACACTCCTTGCCTTTGGAAACAGAGTGCCAGCCCTTTTTGGCCCCAAAAACCCTCCAGAATTGTTTTTTCTGGGTTTTGCCTCTGTGTCTTCTCTGCTGAGTAACCTTGTGAGTCAATGTTTCTTCCCTTTCAGCCTTGACATTTGTCTTTTGCTTGAAGAATAAATATCTTACTAGTTGGATCTTGTAGCCTTATTCACTATTGTTGTTGAGTTTTTCTGTTGATTAGAGTCCAAGACTCATGCATTGTCTTTCTCTCTGTTTAACTGAGTAAAAACCTTGGTGAAGATCATCAAAGGCCTACGGACCTCTTCATCTCGATTTTAGTTAACATCATTGTTCTTCAACCTTTTCTTTTTGGGTTTGAAGTTTGTTTTTTTCTTTGATTGTTTCTTCTCTTTCGCTTTTTCGTTTTGATTTCAACGAAAGGGTGTATTGTTTGTATGAATTTTGCTTGTGCTAGTTTGATTTTCATTCATACAAGACGATAATTAGCAAGACGAGCATTGTGTTGAATTAATCATTATTCATATGCAAACAATAAAAGACATCTTCATGATTGATTGTGCATATTAGAAGGTATCTCAAAATTTTTAGCATTGCATCAGGATTTGATTGAGAAAAAGAATTGTTTGAGGACATTCCTTAATAGTGCTTGTTAGTGAAAAGAACTCTCTCTCTCCCTTAGATAGATGTTCATCGAAAGGAAATGACTGCTTATCATGTTCGATGCATTCTTTGGGTCTGAGTCATAATTCCATTTGTTTCACTTCCATGCACCCCTTTGCATAAAGAACAGCCATAAAATCAACGCTAATTAAAAATTATTTGGAACTTTTTCTTTTCTAGGATCCTCCACCAACAGTAGACTAGGCTTAGTACTTTGGATTAGGGCTGTGAGCATAACTCTCCAAAGTTTCCAAAACAAACACTAGCATCCTGAGTTAGGGAG
>SNQJ01S0027295.1:121817-146371 GCA_010110895.2 Picea sitchensis | reverse complement strand
CACCTTCTCATATGATCACCTACGGTGACCACAACCTACACAAAAAAGCATTTTCACATTTCGCATTTGGCAATCCAAAGGTGAATAGTCTTGACTCTTCATGTTGCGATCTCTAAAAATGGGCTTAGCTCTGCTAGCTACTCCCTCTCACATGACCACTGGCGGTGATTTGGTGCTTATCCACAAAGCACTTTGTAATTCGCAAATTTGGGAATCTTGTGGTGAAGAGTCTCGACTCTTCATGTTGCAATCACCAAAATGGAGCTTAGCTCCACTAGCTCCTTCCCCTCACATGACCACCGACAGTGACCATAGGTTGTGCCAAAAGGTTCTTCATGATTTCACATTTCATCATTCTTGTCATGAGTGTCCTTGACACCTCAAACTCTCTGTATCCGAAACTCCAAAATGGAGTCAGATCAATGGTCCACAATCTTGATGATTTGATGGTCCAGAAAATTTCGTGATCTCGCATATCGCGAGTTCCTGTTGTGAGTTTCTTCCTTGACTCCTCCACCTCCCAGTATCTGAAACTCTGAAACGAAACCTTTGTCATGCTCTGATCTATCGCCACGTGTCCCTCTTGGATCAACGATCCAAAAATTATCACAATTTCACATATCACAAGTTGGAAGGTTAGAGCACTGCCTTCCTTTGACTTTCCAGTCAGCAAAATGTTAATCCCTCACCACGTGTAATCCTCGATGATGGACGACCCTCCTGCTTTTAGGACTTTGTAATCCCGCTTCATCTTGTACTTAAATATTGTGATCCTTCTTCTGGATCCAACAATGGTCAGTCCTCGCGCTCAAATCCAACATCTAATATTTGTTCTCCTCTTTTGCGCATTCCTCCTATCTGTATTCAAATATGACGGTCATCGGGAATTCAGGATGGGTGATCCAATGATCATTGTTTCTCCTCACTGTTGATATTGCCATTTCCATTCCATCATGACTCTGTTGAACGTGCTAATCTTTTCGATCAATGACAAAACACACATACTCTACCTCTGTCTGAAAACATGCCAATAGTCCTCTTCGATATAGTTTACATTAGGCTGTGGAACAGTCTCTATGTAAATATAAGGTTTTTACCATTTCGAGGAACGGATAAATGTGTTTTGTGGAGTGAGAGGTATCCACCTGTTAAGGCTTTGCAATCTCTTCTCAAAATGATCGATTAATTTCTTACTAGTATATCAATTACCTGAATACTAAGGGTTGTCCTTATTTCAAGGTGTGCACAGAAAACTAAGGTTACATATTTAATCTCACCTATGGTTGTTTGTTGTAGACTATTATAGGAGAGCATGCTTCTGGCATTTTCATTTGTACAAGACAAGCCTAGCTCTTCCACAATAATCTTTGACATCACACTTGGGCCTGAACCACCATCAATGAGGCAACAATAGATGATCTTATCCATAATATTTACAGAAATATAAAAAGGGGGATTTTTTACAGGGTATCTAAAGTTATCTATACATACTTTATTTACAGACGAATACTCTTTGTTTAACTCTTCAGAGAGTTTGTCTACAATGAAAGCTTTTCCTTCCATGAATTGTTTCAGATGCATCTATTGTTCAGGGACGAAAACCATGTCCAGAAGGGTTGCATCTTCTTTAATATTGGACACCTGATTCAAGATATTGTACTTGGAAGAGGGGAGGGGGGAAGTTGTTCCTTGAATGTCAGGAAACTTAGGAACCTGAACAATAGTAGTGGGTGAGGATGAGCTCAGGCTATAATAATTGTAGAGAGGATCAAATTTTCCCTTGGGAGCACAGGCTTTGTTCCTAGTATTGATGATCATGACATCTTATGGCTCTACAAAATCTAGGACAACGATAGTAGTTTCTAGTATTTTACCAAATATATTATCTCTGACATTCTTCCTTACCTCACATATGGCATCCTCATGGTGTTTCTTGTAGAAGTTACACCAACTTTGAGGAAAGATAGTTGTAGGCTAAAATTATTTTCAATTGCACTTCTGAAGGGGGTGCAAAAGAGGATGAAGCTCCAGGGGTGAGAAGGGAGATAGTCCCCTTTTGCTCATACGTTATCATATGATTGTTCATGTCTTGTACAAGATGTAAGAGGGTGGACATGTCTGTCTATTTAACTGATTCTCCCTGAGGAAGACCTGTTATTTCAAGTTGTTCTTCATACTCTAAACAAGTATGTAGAGTGGAACTGAGATTATCAATGGCCTTAACCTCAAGCCTATGACAGTAGGGGGAAGGTAATTCACTTTCGTAATGAATGAAAGTGGCTTGGTTCTGAGTTCGAATGAGTTCAGGGATCTGGTTGTATAACTTAGTGAAACACATGTTGAAGGACTTGATGGTTTCACCGTCCTTATAGGTGATGATATTGTATTCCTGTAACTTCTCGGCCAGGATTTTAGATTGCCCATAAGTGGATCTGAACCAGTATATTAACTCCTCCCAAGGAGACATAATCTTAGGAGGAATGTCAAAGAAATCGGCCACAACCTTTCCCTCCAAGGAATTGACGAATAAGTGCATGCAAGTATCATTGTCATTGGCTCCTATGTTGTGACAGGCATTAGAAAATGTCACTAAGTGTTCATTTTTTGTGACAGTGTTATTTACCAAAAACCTAGGGAGATGATATTTTAATTTAGGAAGTGGGCGAGTAGTAGGTGCTAGTTTAAGAGGAGAGGACACATGCCACAGTGTGGTTGTGGCATCTTCTTCAAACTAAAAAATCCCATACCTTTTAATGACCTTGGTGGGATTTGTGGTAGATTGGATAGGGATATGGTGGCTATATAAGCTACCAATCACTGATGAAGATGAAGAATGACAATAGGAAGCACTTCCAGTGCCACCATAGCCACCACTAGATGCCATATTGTGGATGATATATGAGGGAAAGAAAGACGAACTGGATGAATCATACAAAGTTCTCCTTAGACCACTTTGTTGGGTAGATAACACAACGTTCCTTCTTCCAATTTCAGCAATAGGATTAATTTCAAGTGATAAGCCTCTTCTTCTTATAGAAACATGACATTCTAAGGACATGAAAGAAAGGCCAAACTAAAGAAACATGAAGGTTACTGCTAATTTCTAGACTGTCTACGTCTAGCTTCCAATCATTCTTGGGAACTAATATCTCGCTCAATTGCTTCCCATGAATGATTAAGCTCAGAATGAGTATTGGTAGTGTCTAAGATGGTGTTAAATAGGTTCAAAGCAATGTTGGTCTGATCTTGAAGACCAGGCTCAATTTTGGGCTACCTTGCAACAGGCACAGTCATTAATGAAATAAAAATAGACAAAGAATCAATAAAAAAAAAATAGATGTATTCGATGATAATCGAGTATAAAAATTAACAAAGAGATATTGAAGATCTCCCCAATATGGTCGCCAAATAAATGTTGAGGAAAAGATATGAAATGATCTTACGCAAGCATTTTTAGATTCTGCTTGGATAAATCAAAATAGATGGGAATGTCACCCTATGTTTATATCCATCAAAATTAATATTCTAACTCACAAGTATTAATTACAAGTGCTTAGGCTAGTCTTTTTATCAATAAAATCTTGCTGGAACATTCATTACTTATATGACTTTATGAACATAATAGTTGCTGAAATAAATGTAGATATAGAAGCAAAGACACCAAGATGATAATCAATATAGATGAGACATAAATCAATCCGTTATTTCATTCCAATTCACCAAAGAGACATTCTCTTTACAAAATTTTGTGAAGAATTTTTGGACCAAAGTCAAACTTAGACATCCTCGATGGAACATGCAAAAGGACCTCTGACAGAAAATAAAAAAAACTAAACTCTAAAAGATGTATCATCTTGCCATAGATTGCTTCCCACTCAACTCTACACAATAGCCTTTGTCAGTCATGAAAACTAATTCACAATCAGACAAGTCTACACAAACTATCAAAGATAGATCAACACCTCTGGGAAATAAGTCTTTGAATGATGTAATTCAACCTTGAATCTTGTTGTCTACAATAAGTCCATGCTATTATAAAAAAAAATTAGGCTTGTGATAAATTAAGGAATGAATGAAAACTGAACTATCTCAACATAAAATCAAAGAGAAAACCCTAGTATGCTTCTCCTTATATCCTCCTCTTGTTCCTCCCTTTCCTTTTTCCTTTAAGAAAATTAGAATTGGTTGAAGTAGTTGAACTACTTCATTAGTTAAGTTAACTAAAAACTCAACCAACTTTTTAGTTAGGGGGAAAAAGTAATAAAACATAATAAGGGTTTTAAATAAATAATAACTAGTGGTTGGGACCCCTTGTGACTCCCTTTAGCTCTTGAAAATCATAACATAACTGGTTAATTAAGAAAAACACCCCTCCTTGTGACTCCCATCATCACATTCATATTTGACAATTTATCTCATTGATATCTAAAATTATTTTCAAAAAAATATATTACATATATATCCAAAGAAAACATGTTGTCCAAAAACTTCTGAAGTCAACTGTCATCAACAATAAATAAAATAAAACTCAAAAACCATATTTCCCTCTTTGAGATGCAATCTTTCCTTGATTTTCGTTGTCACCCTTATATTTCTCCAGATTTTCCTTTGGATGCGTTGAGCCTTTAGGCCTAATATCGTTGACCACATGAGAAAAATCATCCCTCAAATGCATCCAGGAAGACACGGGCTTATCAGAGCCATTGGAGGGCGAGGAAGGTGCAGCAGTAGCTTTTCCTTTGTCAGGGGCATGCTGGGCCTCAGTTTTCAATCTTTTGCTAGCATGGGAGGAATCCACTGGTGAGTGGGTAGGGGATTCTTGAAAAATCTGATTGTTAGGAGGGGGAGTAGGTAAGGACAAATTGGGCCAGCCACGATGTTGGGAGACTATCGGGTGGACGATCCCTTTCCATTCGTCATTTTCGGGAACCTCAGGTGGCAATGAGACATGAGGGGGCACAAGAATACCAAGGGCTTGTGGAGCTTGGAAGGAAGTCCTTTTTGGACTAGGTTGGACCACTCCTTGCCCTATCCAATTGAAAAATCCATCCCGAAATAACTGGCCTACCTCTTGTGAGTCAACATCAAAGTGTATGGTGAATCTTGTCTTTCTTGGGCCTCTGCTCCAATTACCTCTCCCTCGGTTGCCTCTACCATGTCTACCTCGGCTGAAAAATCTCATTCCTACATGCATGATTGATTAGAAAATAGTTCCTTTACAACCATACATGAAAACTCCTTAAAAATATGAAACAGACTTTGGCTCAATAACATATCAGACTCATGCAATCCAATCCATACAAATTTTTTAATTGTTGTCCATGAGCAGGGGATGAACAAAAGGTCCTGGGTTTGTATTGAGAGAAACATGATAAAATAATGGGGAAAAGAAACATGGTTACTTCTCAAAGAAAACAAACAATCAATTGTAATGAAAACAAAAGAAAATATCACCGTGATCCAACCAAGAACTGCGATTTCAAATTGCTTCAATACATAATTCTTCTTAAATGCAATTAAATTTTAAGAACGAGGAGTGAAAAATGAATGTGGTAAGGAGATGGGGTTGTAATTAGTGAAAAGCGAAATAATGGTAGGGAAAGAGAGTGGATATTGTTCATAAAATTAATTAAGTAATCCATAAAACCATTCTATATCAAACGAAAAAAAACAAATAACACCAACCAAATAGTCATTGTGATCAAATGAAAAACCATTGTGTATAATTCAATCAATTATGTGCATTAACTTGCTCATTCTTTGTAATCATATCTTTAACACAATGTCACCAAAATAGGACAATATGCATCCCACAAAAACTTGTAGAAGAGTTATGTTCCTTCTCATTGTCCATTTAATGTTTTAAACAATTCCCAAATAAATACACAGTCACTTATTTCCACTCTATTCAGTGTCAACTCATCAAACACTGCCCACAAATTATTTCAATCATCAAATATAGACACAAAAATCGTGCCTGATTTCGTCCTTTAATTCATTTAATAATTAAATTTTAATGATATTATATTGTCATAGAACCTGTTCCTATCTCTGCTATGATGCATGATATTCATCAATGCACACAACGAACAACCAAATACAACCATCAATATTTTAATTGCAAAGATCCTGACTTTCCATTTAAACACATGGACAACATTCACCATTTCAACTCATACTATGCTTGGAATAAACAGACCATTTGAAAAACGCAAGAGTATTTTTGTGACTGTACAGGTCCAACTACTCTGAATATAAACATCCACAATGTTGGGTTGTCAATGCAATACAACGAGGCATCAACAGTATGCCCGATATCATCTCACAAATCGATCAAATTGCAACAAAACCATATTGTTTAAAAAATCGTGACCCTCTCTGATGGCGCAATCAAATAATATACATAGCATATACAGTGGATGGCCATGCCATAACTACCACGATTGCAATACTCCCATTTGTAAATTTAAAACACACTTTCACGACAATCATTAACTCAACCTAACATGTTGTAGTCAGGCCACACATGTCCGTGCATCACGCACAAAGCATTTTTGTGACTTAAGCAATTAAAACTAATGTTGGGTTAACAATTCAATAATCACAATTTAAAATACAGTGACTATGTATTCAATCTCATTTCTCCAATCAACCAATTGACCATATTGAGATTATCATTTTGACTGTTATAATAACTAATTGTAGTGACTAAATACCAATAACCAAAACCATTGTCAACGTAATCAACAGAAGTGATCCAACGATAGAACACTGTTGACGACGCACCACCAACTCATAACCATCAACCATGTATCCAATAGGACATAATGGTTCCCTCTATAAAAATTCGTATTGAGAAGTCAAGGGTTTTCTCTATGGACCAACAAAGGGAGACTGGAGTTGACCCCCAACATCGGGTGAGAACCTCTAAGACCAACGATGCACACACAGGGTATACCACTAATAACTTCGCAGACAGGTTGACAATTCCTATGATAGGAGAGACTAAGAACAATGGAGCAAGGGATTAATTTTGGTCCTGTAACAACACTTAGAACACGTAGGGTATAACCCTCGTGGTTTTCCCAATCAACCGAATAATGCCAAGGTAAAACAAAGCCGAGAAATAGAAATCAACCTTAAGCAAGCCCTTTGGCATAAAAACCATCATAACCTACTATGTGGACATCGATAACATGAACGAACCCATACCCAAGTGAAACAATATGCAGTGACACAAGTATTGCAACCACAATAAACCCCATAACAACAAACGACTGGGTATGGTCATAAGAATGTGTGGAGACAGCCAACCAATCTGGACCAAATGAAAACCCTTCAACCAAGACCAATAAGGATGACAGAGAGCCTTCATGGCTTCTAACACTCAAAATGATCAATAAAAATGTGACTTCAAACATTATTGCGATGAAAACAACACCAACCATTCATTCCAGAAAATATCACAAATTTACACAGTTGCCAAAATTAAGGAAAGCACAGACCCATACATCACCGAGCCAATATCTATTTCATAACCAGAGCGAGTTCATGGATGGATACAAGACATACCTGTAACCATGAAAACCTTAAAAACGTGAGCTTGGCCAAGCAGTTCTTCCTCTTCTTGAAAATCAGAGCTTAATCACAATGAACACAATTGAACAATAGCCAATGCAGGGTGATGGCCAGTGGGAGGCGTATGGAGTGACGTGCAGTAAATTCACATCACCTCCAACCTCCATTCATTCAATTACTTAGTACATGCTATCCCACTAATCCATTAATTCATTCAATTAAACCATGCATCGAAACCAACAACCACTAATTTCCAAGAGTGCCACCCTATGTCACATTATCCACTGCCAACCACACCATAGCGCGCATCACATGTTTTTCCATATAAGCCAATAAATAATATAGCCACTAAAATTGTTATCTAGGACTAACAAAAATCCATTTAAACTTCAAAATGCATAGTGCAACATTGTATAGCATAGTAGCATAATTTATCTCTTTTGGATTTTATTCATATTTCTTTTTATCTCTTTTCAACTTCTTTTATGTGTTGCTACTAACATGTCTCTTGTGTAGGTGTCACAGTAATGAATCTAGGAATAGATAGCAAGGGTAACAATGGATAATCATAGGTCATTGTAATCATGAAATTAGAGCTTAGAGAAATAGAAACAAAATATAACATGCTTTACCCATCATTCATTTGTCATAATTAGAACCAACACATAACATGCCTTATCCATTTTCAATACAACCAAGATTTCATCCATCACGTAGAACCATGTAGGCAGTGTCAAACAACAACATAAACATGAAATAAGAACCATATCTAATCTCCCAATCTACAAGGGGGTCCCACCTACTAGTATTATATATTTTGTTAGTTTATAATAATAGGCTTTAGTAATACTTTGCAAGCAAAATCCTCGTTGTGATTTTAATTGTCAACAATCGAGAGTGATAGGGAGAGAGAGAGGGAGGAGGGAGAGAGAAAACAAGAGTAGAAGATAGGTCGAGAGTGAGAGGGAGAGAGAGGGAGGGAGGGGGTATAGAGAGAGGGGGAGGTAGAATGAGGGGCAAAGACAAAGAGGGAAGAAAGAGAGAGTGAGACTGAGACTAACAGAAATGAGAGAGAGAGAGAGAGAGAGAGAGAGAGAGAGAGAGAGAGAGATGTGGTATATGTAGGAGATAAAGAGAGGAGATATAGTGGGAGGGGAGAGAGAGAGGGAGGATGGGGTTAGAGAGAGAGTGTGTGATAGTGTGTGAGAGTGTGAGAGGGGGAGAGAGAAAGAAAGACATGGGTGGTAGAGAGGGAGTGTTTGAGAGTGTGAGAAGGAGGGATATGGAGACAAAAAGAGGGGGTATTCAGAGAGAAAGAGAGTGANGAGAGAGAGAGATGTGGTATATGTAGGAGATAAAGAGAGGAGATATAGTGGGAGGGGAGAGAGAGAGGGAGGATGGGGTTAGAGAGAGAGTGTGTGAGAGTGTGTGAGAGTGTGAGAGGGGGAGAGAGAAAGAAAGACATGGGTGGTAGAGAGGGAGTGTTTGAGAGTGTGAGAAGGAGGGATATGGAGACAAAAAGAGGGGGTATTCAGAGAGAAAGAGAGTGAGAGGAAGGGGGGAGAGAAAGAAATTGCTCCAGAAGACGATAATTTAAAGTTTTCACCCATTTTCATTCCAATAAATAGATTTGGGCAATATGGGCTTTCCAATTACATTAATGGTGAAGTGATGTTATGATTTTGAACTGGTCTTAGTACGTTGATAATTCAATTTATGTGTTGGGGAAATTAAATAACTATAATTATGACTCTTAAACCCTCGTTCAATTCAAATCTATTCATCATATGTTAAAAAGGTCGCTCCATCTATGTTAATTAGCTCTGAAACTTCCTGGAAGCACTGTTTTCACTACACTCAGAGGTTTCATGTTGTTTTTCATTTTTGAATTATTTTTCTCTATTCATATAATGAATGAGTAGTATGTCAATTTAAGGATAGAAAATACAAGCTATGGTGAGTCAAATGAACAAGAGATCCAGGAATTTGGTGCCTTCCACTTCATCTTTCGCACCTAAAACTTCTTCCCACTAGGAAGAGGTTTTAGTGACTGATACGACTTACCACACCATAGAAAATCATACCTGAGATATGATGAAATATATAGGATTTTCAATACTGGGGATTTCCCTTTTGATGATCAAAATGTTGAAGTATATTAGAACATCCAGAAGAGCAGAATTCATCTTGTAGTTACACAGCTTGCATTATTCCCTTACAATGAAGCATCCCATTGGTGTTTCAAGCATTTTGACCCTAGCACAATCACGATTATAAATAGAGCTGTAAAATAGATAGCATCATTGCAATCTGGAGATGTCAGTGAAAGATACCACCTTCCTAGACCTGCATGTGTCCTCAATGAAAATTTCCTAAAGGGATTTGCTCAAAACAAAAAATCCCTAGTCAAGTCAATGAACAATTGGTGGGTAGAAGAAGATAGAGTTTTCAAATAAAGGCATATGTTTATTCCTACACAAGATTTCAAGGCACCCTACAAAATGATGATAAGGATGTTGAATCGATTGTATGGAGAAGAGAGGTGCACCCATTTTCAGATAGGATGGTTGTATGTGGCCCATACCATTGTGAAAAAAGGATAATTGTTCAACTAGGTTGAGATATCGGATTTCAACATATGTCTTAAAGTGAAAAATATACCAGGTATGAGAAAGCCCTATTTTTATACGTCTTCTTATTTAATTGACGTTGTTTGTTCCTCAATCCAATTTCCCAACCTTGGATGGAATTGGGACCTATATCATCCCCCTGTCCATGTGTATTTCTCTGATATATGGGACAACCTACAAGAGTAATTTCTATGACATTTTTTATCATTTCCTCTCCCCTCTTTACACTATCATATTTGCTTTCCTAAGATATATAATTTCCAGCGAAGCTAGGGAATGGATGAAAGGGATAACTGATTAGTACCTAGGAAAGTATTACTCCTATGTCAAAGTATATGGAACTACTAGAGCCCCCGATATGCTACCACATTTTGTTCTGGACCACCTTGTAATTGTTGATATTATGGTAGTTGTGGGAGGTATTAACCTCCATATGTAACCTTTGACTATAATAGAATATTCTGGAACCAAGAGAAACCCTAAACAGATGTGTGAAAACCCTAGAAGACATGTCGGCTCAACAAAATATATAATATTAAGGTATTATTCTACAGGAAGACAAGTCGGCCTCACAGGAAAAATATAAACAAAAAATATAATTACCAGAAAGTCAGGTTGGCCAAACCAGAATAATTACTAGAAATATTAATATAAATCGATGACGTCTTGGCTCATTTGTTCACTCACGCTCACTTAGGAAACCAAAAACAATGCGCAAGTTTGGAGGAGGAGGAGCACCAACTGCAGTTGTACAATTTTTTCTTTTTCAGTATTTATGGTACTTTCTTTTGTGTGCTACCCTTGGAGAAGGTACGCTCTCTTGGTTATCTATTGGTTATGGTGTGGTTTCCTGGAATCATTCTTTCTGTCAAAGGTTAAGGTTCTTGGGGGTGGCTTTATGCCTATGGCTGGGTGACAATGATGTAGCATTGTTTATGGTTAAACGATGGCATCTACATTATTCTAACAGGTTATGGGCCCACACTACCTTCAAAATAGTATATCTGTTGGAAGGTAGATTGAGAGTTCCTTTTCAATCTCATTGTAGCACCAGTTGCAACTGCAACTAGGGTTTTTTATTTTGTAGCTGCAACAAACCCTAAACCTTAATTCTTGGGCAATTTCAGTGAAGCATTGGACCTAATTTTTGGGTATTCTAGTGCGCCCTATCCTAGTGCACCCTCTGGTTCCCTCATCCAGCAAAAACATCAAGTTTGATTTTTTGGGTCCAAGTCAAAGATTGATTGGTCAAAGACAAAGTCAAATTCAAAGGTTGAATTTTGGTCAAAATTGATTTTTGTGGTCAAAATTGAAATTTTAGGGTTTCTTTCATGTTCTAATCATTGAACATTTTTTATTTTGTTTCTAACCTCTTGTTTTCAAGATGGTGCCAAGTTTCATATTAGAATACAAATTGAACGATACTACAAATTTCAAAGGTATGCACTTGTATATTCTTTTCAAGTTATATTATCTAGAAAAGCATGAGTTTGTTTGCAGGGGATGTACAAGAGACCTTGTCCAAGAAGTGATTTTGAATTTAGTACATTTAGAGGAACAAGTGCACCCTACCTAGTAGTGAAGACTCCATGTTTGACTATTTAAAATTGATATGTCTCTAGTTGTTATGGAATTATTATGATCTTATGATGCATCTCGATCTATTGAATTATGATTACTATACTAACCCCTTAATACTAGAGATACACTTGTTGATCTCCTCTCTAGGAGATATTCTTGTTCTTATGTAAATTCTTATTGTTTATGAGATGAAGTTTATCTCCTTTAGGATATGTTCTTTGTTACTGAACTAGACTCTAGGCAAGATATATTTCATGGAGGATACCATGGAGATTTTGTTGTTCTTGTTTCTTGTTCTAGGCAAGTCATAAGAGATAAATCTGAGAGCAAGTCAGACTCAGAGGGAGTTAGTGATCAAGAATAATTCAACATAGTTTCATGACACTTTGTAGAATGCAAATGGGCATGCAGCAGGCGAAAGCATGGTCCGAGGATTCTCTCAAATAGAGGGAGATGATTTCAGAGTTTGAGATGAAGGATATTGATTGGATATATTAGTATTGGAAGCGTGGATGGAACCTGATGAGATATCCAGTGAGGAGATTGAATAGGTTTATCATGATGGACAAGAATTCCATGGCCACACGGCATTTTCTTTTTAGAGAGCACCTTGTGCCAGTATATGGTTGAGCCGTGACCATATTATTGGGTTACAACATAGCATGAAGGTACCTATGTTGTACATATAGATATGATTGATGTTCGATGATGAATTATGGCCATCGAAATATAAAAAATTTGGATTGGAAGTGCATAAGATAGATCTAGTGCCTGGGGTGCTAATTTAGCTTGGGATCGAGCAGGATTTTCAGACAAGCAGGGAAGCAGATATCTGTAGCACTCAGTCATATATCATAGCCAGTGACACAAGATATGAAGAAAGGTGGATTTTTGAAGTATATTGCAAGACTTCATTAGAGACATGGTGAAGGAACGAGCAGTGAGGCTCCATCAATTATCCAAAGATGAGAATATAGCTGACATTTTCACTAAGCCTCTATTTGGGACAAGCTTGGAAGGAATGAAAATGTTTCTTTGGGGGATTATTGATGATTGCAACATTGTGTTAATATTCAAATATTGATCATACGGACTTGATCATGTGGGAATAAGATCAGATGTAATATTTGAAAGACTGAAGATTCGAGTTGTTTCTAGATATCCTATGTGTGAATTGCATCGGGCCTTGAAACTCTCACTAGTATGTGAGTAGCCTCGATAAGGATCGAGATGAATCTATCTCCACAGGAACTGGGCTGTATACCAAGGGATATAGGGAACATATACATCTAGTGTAGATGTGCCCTGATGTAGTCTTCGATGGACTGAAGACTCAAGATGCAATTTCGCGTGTTCAATAACATCGAGTTGAATGAATTCACAGAGTGATCCTATGAGAGGATCAACATGAGGTGTATGTGGCTCTGATGTGGTCATAATTATTTTCATGGGACAAGAACAACCTGAGGTGCTAGACACACGTGTCCGATAGTATCTAGCTAAATGCATTCACAGAGTGATCCTATCATAGGATCAACTATGAGGTGAATGTGGCTCCGATGAGGTCATGATTATTTCCATGGGAAAATATTGACTCGAGTTGCTCGACACAGGGTGGTGGAGATGGATCATCAATATAGCTAAATGAGGCTCATGGATATTGTGATATTTTCTATGACAAAAGAATACCAAGAACAAGTATGATGATATATTCTGATGATTGTTGCCAGATGATGCTGACAGTAATGATGATACTTATGATGATACTCACGACATGGGTGTAGCCATGGATTATCATTTCATGTGGGTGTAGCCCATGACAATGATGGTGACACACACTATGAGGTGTAGTTATAGTTTTCTCTAGCAATTTGTAGCCTCTAGATGAGATTGACAGGTCCACATGGGTTTATCCATTTGTGATGTGATGATGCTACCTGTAGAATGGTCTAAAAGACTATGTGAGTATTTCCCATACCATGTGAATATGGATGGATTTGTTTGATAACATTAATACCTCCCTATCTAAGAGGGAGTGTTGATATTATGGTATTTGTGGGAGTTATTAACCTCCATATGTGACCTTTGACTAGAATAGAATATTCAGGAAGCAAGACAAACCCTAAAAAGTTATGTGAAAACCCTAGAAGACATGTTGGTTCAAAACAATATATAATATTAAGGTATTATCCTCCAGGAAGACAAGTCAAACTCATAGGAAAAAGATAAACATAAAATATAATTACCAGAAAGTTAGGTTAGCCAAGCCAGAATAATTACTAGATAGATTAATATAAATGCAGGATGTCTTGGCTCATTTGTTCACTCACTCTCACTAAGGAAACCCGAAATAATGCACAAGTTTGGAGGATGAGGAGGAGCAAGTACAGTTGTACAATTTTCTCTTTTTCAGTATTTCTAGTACTTTCTCTTGTGCACTACCCTTGGAGAAGATGCATTCTCTTGGTTATCTATTGGTTATGGCATGGCTTTGTGGAATCATTCTTTCTGTCAAAGGTTAAGGTGCTCGGGGGTAGATTTATGCCTATGGTTGGATAGAAATGGTGTAGCATTGTCTATCATTAAATGAGCACATCTACATTATTATAACAGTAATAAGATTAATATCCATTAACAACATAAGAATTGCACATCTACATTTCCCGGCTGCGCCTTTTCTACAAAAATAATTAAATGTTGCAACTGTCTTGGTTAAAAACAAAAAAACAAAATGTTCAAAAAATGGGTTCAAGGCCACCATTTTGCAAAAATAATCTCATTAGTAGAGAGGATGGAGATGTCATATGGTTCTTGAGTGCATCGGAACACAACAACGTAAGACTCAACATTTCTATTTCTGCTACTTATTTCAATGCTCAAAAGGAGCCTGGAACTAGAAATCTTTCAAATGATTTGTTGCATGAGAGTAGTGAGGTAAGAATACCTCCAAACATGCAAACTCGGTGACATCCTTCTATGACAACCCAACTAAATTCAACCCACTAAACTATTGAAATACAAAGGTCTATATAAATCTATTGTAGCTTCTATTGAATATCCACATTGGCATAACATAATTTTAAATCACCGCCAATCCAAAAATAAAACAAACATCCAAATCAAGCTAAGCACAAATGAACGATGCCTATCTCTGCAAATTTTTCAATCTAAGTTAATGTTGTTCTCACCTTCAAAATTCAAGTAGTCTTCACTTTGAATATTCCCTCTTAAATTTTTATAAAACTATTATTGTTACGGGATTTTTCCCCTGTGACCTTGTGTCATGTCACAACAGAGTGAAACCATATGTAAAAGACATAACCTACCCTCACACACAACAATTCTATAAGAGAATAAATACTTTGAGGAGATAAAGAGAGGAGATAAGGAGAGACTTGAGACATTGTATCTTATGTCTGATGTTGATCCTTGCTTTCCACCTTTGATTTTTCTCCTGATCTCCACTGGTATATCCCTGCAAAAGAAGACCAATTCTATGCTGCAACAAGGAAGTTATGAATCCAAAGCATACATATAATGTGAAAAAATTAAAGTATATGAATAAAAATAACATATTGAATCAATTTACACATGTATGGAGGGAAAGGGAACCATTTTATTGAAAATGGTGTAAGTAGGTAGTTACAACGTGACTCTAACTGCCAACATTCCCTTGAAGCCAACCACCCAGGTTCCTCCATTGATCCTTCAAGAATAAACCCAACACGATGGATCTTCCTCAAATGAATATAAATGGATAGGAACACACCTTATAGCCACATATGGGAGAGGAAGGAAATTTGGAAAACAAGCTCTAGATCAGGGGGATGCCAATGAGAGGATCAAGGAAAAAAGGGAAGCTTGTATATTCGTCGGCATAATCTTGCACCTAGGTTGTCCCCCTCATATATTCCATCAAATCTTCCTTTATAACATCCTCAAGGGGTTGAGGTGGTTGAATTATGTTGTGTATGATCCAAGGGAAGTTTGGGAATGAGCAAAACAGAAAACTCCGCCCGAAAATGTGGAATATTTTATTTTTTCATATTTTTTTAGGGCATTTGTGAGTTTCCAACTAGCAAGGGAAAAAAATTCGCAGTTTTCACATGGGTGACCCGCAGATGGAAACAAAAATGTTGTTTTTTAGATTATTTTGATGAATGAGGATGAGATTTAATTTTGCAAGCTAGGGAAAAGCACTAGGCCATCTCACAAATGAAATTGATGTGGAAATTTGTGGTATAATAGATGCCCCCTAATGTGTGAGGCTAGAAGGGAAACTGATGGCCAAAATATATTATAACTCTAAGAGGCGAGGATGCATTCAAGTATATCTAATGAAGGTTCCTAAACACTCGATCCAAGAACGTAAATTGTCGGCAAAGATCAAGTAAGAGTATTATCTTCCCAATTTGGGCATACCCATGCTCAGGAGTAATTGAAGCATGGCCGCCAAATCAAGTACAATGAAAATCCATGGAATATATGAAAGTATGAATGATGTCCATGGATACGAACAATACACAGTGGATCCATGTGATATATATAAAGTATAAATCATGGCCACGAGGAATACACAGTGGATTCATGCAAAAAGAAGATCATAGCCACAAATGGATACACAGTGGAGCTATGTGTCGAAATCAAAATCAGAGGATATATGGAACCAATGGAGTGAATAAAGTGATCCTATATAAGTACCAATGTCTAAGGGGTGGTAATATATATGTTGGGTAGGATCACAAAACATGTGATTCTTGTACTTCACCCAAAGTATTCAAAACAATCTATCATGGTATGAGTCTACACTATGTGAATAGATGTGTTGTGGTTGAAAAAAATGAGACACCATTTGATTATTCTTCATTTATTTACACCGTTAAAAAACATGAGATGACACACCGATGATTATAATGTGTGTCAAGGTACCATGTTACAATATAAAAAGTGTGAATAAATGAGTTGGTGTTGAACACCTAGTAGAATCTATTGATCATGGGACATTGATGTATTCCCATTGTCAATAACGAGGGAACCTTCCACTGATGAATGCAATCCCCAAGGTACCACACATAACTATAGATCCATATCCCAGAGCAATATGTGTTGAAGTCGATAGGAAGAGATCTGCTTGAAGGAAGGCATTAAGGCATCCTCCATCATCTAGCACGAGGTTTAGCAGAATGACAAAGATTTGGAAAGACTTAGACAAACAAATTGTAAGGACCACACCGAGGTACAAATCCAACGTGCACCATATGGAATAATGCACATCAGAGAATCTTTGAATACTAACCAATGATAAATACTACTGACAAACATGAGGAATCCACCAATGGGGTCAATTGGAAACCAAGGTACCTTACGAAACCCTATGTGTGATGATTATTGTTGACGTCAAACACAAGGGAAGCAACTCAGTCAGTGACCGATGATGGTTTGTCATATTCTGAGTGCAAGGTCACCTATCAATGATGGAAATAGGCCTAGAGTGAAAATCTAGATCATACTCTCAGATCAATTTATCGGAGTTGATAAGAGTAGACCTACCAAAAATAAGTCAATGAGGACCTTATATACTAGCACAACTGAGATATAAAGATACTTGTGATGATGCGATATAATTGACTGACATAGGAGGGATAACTTGAAAGGTCATATACTTTCTGCAGAATGGATGACTCAGGATAAAACTTCCCTTGAACAAAATCACGACACATTATGTGAGTTAGGCAGCATGGATTACAATTTGGGATACATCTGTGATACATGAGGCATCATCAAATGCTCCATATGGTTAGAAGAATAACCAACTGGAGAATATTGTATTAAAATATGATAAAAAATATCCTAAAGCCATACTTAATCCAAATTATTAAGACACTGACACAAATATTGTGTTTTTCTCAAGGGAGACAAGACTACTTCCAACAAAAGAGATAGATGATTTCCCCCGTTTGTTTTATTTATTTTTATTTTTTTGTCTTTTTCATGTTATTAAAGCCCGAAAAAGAATAAAATAATTCTATAGTATAGTGGAGGAAACAAGTGTCATGGGAAAGAAAACTAGTTAAAAAGAGCAAGGAACATACCTATTCTCAATGCAAGGAAGCATGCGCATGATAAGGACACTCAGGGGTTGTTTCCTCCATGGTTAAGGTGTCGAGTCCCAAAGGAATAAATTGCAAGGCTAGCAATTGGTAGGAATGCATAAGAAAATGGTTCAACAATAGCAAGTTGAATCCAACATTAGGCATAGAAGCGCAAGCAGTTAATATGTAATGCAATTACAACTCAACAAAAGTTTGGAAGCCCCATGGGTAGCCTCATTTGAAGGCAAATCAACATCCATGAAACCGAGGCTCAACAGCTCACAAATACTAGGGCTTGAGGTCTTACAAATAGCAGGATAAGACTCAAGAAGAAAAACACAGTCCCTCATAAAAAAAGGGGGAAATTAAGGATCACTTGCCCCCAATGGATACACCACCTGATCAATTGTTGAGACCTTGTACCGAGAAGGAAAAAATGACTGCAATATTCCTTCTCAGAAGAAATTGAACATTGAGGATAAGATGCCACATAATTTACCCGTGGTAGGGAAGAGTCTAATGAAACACTAGGAACATATAAATGGGAAACATTAGTTGAAATCGAACTAGGATGATGATTATCAGATGAAATTTGATCAATAGTGAAAATGCTTATATTTTGAGGGAAATGCATCACACGAAAGAGCATAGACACCATAGCCTTCATATCATAAACATAATCATGGCCAAGAAGTATATTAAAGTCTAAAGGTCCTATTACCACTAACATATCAATTAGAAAAATATTTCCAACTAATTTAATAGGGAACTCAGGAAGAATCCATAGAGATTCACTAGGTCTTTTGTCGAAAGACAACAACTCACTAGTAGCTAACACAAGCTTGGGAGAACCCAAAATTATCCAAACCGAGGAGGATAAAATAATTGTAGAGGATCCTGCATATACAATAAATAGATGAATTCCTTTCAAGTAATATTTAACCATGTCCATTATCTATAAAGGTGTAGAAGAAGAAAGGCGAGGCTCCAAAATATTATTCCAATCAAAGGAAACCATCCTAGGACTTGGAGGGAGCATACTTGAAGAGAGTGAAATTCCCCCTTGTTTAGAAGGTATTGAACTAGAAATGTTAAGGACATGGTTAAAATACACATCACTCCCGAAAATAAGAGTGGGATCATCGAAAGATTGCATCAGCGAGATGACTCCCTTAGCCTGGTCAATCTCTAGAAGAAGAGTGGGATCGACCAAAGATTGCATCGGCATGACCACTTCCTCAACCACTAGTTTAATAGGATGTGAGACAACATGGTCAAGATATGCATCACCCCCCAAAACAAGAGTGGTATCATCTGAATATTACATTGACATGACCACTTCCTCAATCGACGATTGAAAAGTTTGTTGGGAAACCAACGGTGACTTAGAACTAGAAGGGCCTTTAGATAAGGACCACACTCTTTGTACCATGGAAATAGAAGGGCACAAATGAGTAAGGTGATATCCTTCACAAATATTACAAGGGAACTTAGGCTTACTTCATATACATCTAGGATTCTCAATAGTATCAATGCCCCCAAAATGACTTGAAGCGGTAAGTGGGTTGCCCCCATCATTACTTGCAGTGGCTAGGTGTTGATCTCCAACATGACTTGCATAGGTTCATTTCTTTTCCCTATCATGACTTGCAGAGGCTAGTGACAGGTCTCCAACATGACTATCATAGGTTGGTGTCTTCTTATTCTTACTCTTCCTCTTCCTATTCCTTTTATACTTCTAGTTACTAGTAGCTATACTTTCACTAGAAGAGGGAGAAGGAGGAGAAGTAGACTTCATGGATGAATAAAGTAAAGGATCAACATCCATACGATTCCAATGACACAATTTTATTATATGAGAATCATCAAGAGCATTTGGGTCATTCAGAGTGGTTCACAACTAAATCGATAGTCCTACATTCAACCCAGGAATGTTCAAAGTGGCCATCAAGGGGGCACCAACATTTCCAAAGAATGGAAAATCACAAGAATCCCCTTGGGAAGGGGTCCCTTGGTTTGTATCCTCAAGAACTTTTTCCAAATCGTTCTTATGCCCAGGTTCATCCCTTGTGGGATTTTTCATGTCCATACAGTCTCACACACTGAATTTGATGAACCAGTAGTATAAAAACCCACTCCTTCTAGGAGGCAGCTCCACACTTTCAAGATAAATACCAAGGGTCCTTTCAAGAGAAATACCAGGGTTGAACACCTTGAATAAATGATACAAAAGTGGTGATACTAGCACAACCTAAGGCTAACAATACAAAGCATCACTCCATTAAAAAGTACTAAGAGAAACATCGCAAGAAAACAAATTTTCCAAATCTTCTGTCCATGTGGATAAGGTCTTGAGTCTAAAGCAATGAAAAAGTGGAAAGGGATCTTTTGGAAAAAGGGATGGGTTGATTAAGTCTCATGGACCAACGAATGAATGAGTGATAAGAAKTTATCTCGATCTCCATAGGCCAGCCTAATCCGATGCAAGCACCCACACTTCATTGGGCACCCTCCAACAGTACTTAAAAGTGTGATACAAAATCTTCTCCAGGTACCACAAAAAACCCCCGCAGTCACCTTTGCGATCCCTAGGAAAAGCAGCTAAGGTCACCAACTCACAGTTAGCATCTAGGGGGTAAATTCAACTGTCGGGATTGAACGTATGGGAAGGTTAACTAAACCTAAAACTCTTCCAAAGGATTGATTCTAGATGGGTCAGTATTACTTCTGGAAATTCCCCAAATATACAATCTCTCCACTACACTCAGTTAAGATTTGGAGGGGATATCTCCTCATCTCTCCTTTACACAATCTCATGTTTGACTCATGTGTTAGAGGATACTCCTGGGTATAGTTATACGATAGTTGGATTTGAATCTCCCTAACTCATACTCCTATGTATGTTCAATGGCATTGGAGAGTTATTTCTCCAATCCTAATCCAAGGCCCTAAACTAAACTTGTTTGTGAATCCAAGAAACAAAGTCTAGTACATTTTAAGTTTAGCTTTCATTTTAGTGGTTGTTTTTTCTCAAATGGTATGGAGTGAAAATGATGTTGTTTGAGACTCTTGCAAAAATGAAACTTATAAGAACATGGGAAAAGAAAACTTTACACTAATTCTTCAATGAAAAATAGTTTCAAAAAAGAAAATGCATGAACAATCCTTCAAAACTTGAAATTCGAATTTTTCCTATGCTAGTGTCTTTTTCTTTTTCAAATAACAATGCAAACAATGCAAAGAAAGAAAGAGACCTAAATAGCAAAAAAACTAGTTTTTTTCATTTTCCTTTTCTTTCTACCAAAGGAAGCAACGTGCCTAAAGACCTAAGTGATAGTGAAAAAATTATTTTCTTGAAAAGTTCAGAGACAAGGGAACCAGAGAAGAATGGCCAACAAACTAGTAGTTTTGTCTGTTATGTTACTAAAAGAAATGAAATGCATATGAGATGTGATTTTCCTTTTTCTTTTATGAACAAAGGGAAGAAGGTAAAGAGGAAGAAAGAAATAGTCAATAATCATTGAAATGCATCAATCAAACTAGAAACTCATCCCATCCACACACAACTGACCTTTCAAACCACCTAAAGAAATTTATAACCAAAAGAAATATATTTTAGATGATTTCAAAGTTTTCAGAGACTTAACACAACAATGAAAAGAAAAATCAAACCCATAAGGCTCAAATTATACTGAAGAACCAAACCAGACCCTCCCATAATAGAGAGAAAGGCTTTAAAAACATGCTTCTTACACAGATACATGACTATGTACACTAAGACTAACGAACATCAGTGGGTCATACAAGGGATAATTGTGGATATTCGTGACTCGTAAAGGGATAAAGAGTTGATGGATCAATAAAAATTGACAAAATAAAAAATCCAATCCATAAGGAGGCTTCCAGAAACATAGAAAAAGTTTCTAGATGGCAGATGCTTTGAAAGGAACGCCTAGAAAATAGGAAAAATTACAGAAGTCAAAGACAACAGAAGACACCCTAATACCRACCCAAACTAGGAGAAAAGAATCCCCAATATGGTCACCAATTATGTTATTCTATTTTTCCCCTGTGACCTTGGGTCATGTCACAATAGAGTGAAACCATATGTAAAAGACAGAATCTACCCTCACACACAAAAATGCTATAAGAAAATAACTACTTTGAGGGTAGAAAGAGAGAAGGAGAGAAGGAGAGACTTCACACCTTGTATCATACGTCTGATGTCGATCCTCACTTTCCGCCTTTGATTTTTCTCCTGATCTCCACTGGTATCAACCTGCAAAACAAGACCAATTCTATGTTGCAACAAGGTAGTTATGAATCCAAAGCATACATATATTGTGAAAACATTCATGTATATGAAGCAAACTAACATATATCAACATATTGAATCAATTTACACATGTATGGGGGAAAATATAACTCTTTTATTGAAAACGATGTAATTGGGTAGTTACAACCTAACTCTAACAGTCGAGACTTCCGCGAAGCCAACTGTCCATATTCCTCTACTAGTACTTCAAGCATTAACTCAGCATGATGGATCTTCCTCGAATGAATCATAAGGGATAGAAACACACCATACAACCATATATGGGAGACGAAGGTATTGCCACATGGTTGTAATGCCCTAGGTTCAAGTTATGTAACCACAAAACCCTTCAGACACCAGAACTTTCGACATCACCTGCATGCAAGTGAAGTCTCACACGAGGTATCTACTGGTATTGTAAGAACCAATTTTCTACAAAGATGAGGGGATACGAGTTCATCAACATATTCATTGATACTTATATACCTTGTGCGCAATATTTTGTGTCTCTTCTCCCTTGATTAATTGGTAAACTCAATTATACAACACCATTATAACACACATTGAGACATAGACCATTCACTGGAACATTCATAATTAATGGGAATCATTCATATAAAAAATAGAGATGGATATAATCATGCATAAATAGAACATCCATGAACAATCACATAAAAAGACATTTTCAGACACAGGATTTAATGTGGTTTACCCAATCCTTGGGCTACGTCCAAAATGGTTGGATTCCTTACTATTCTTCATGCAATCATCTTAGTCTTGCACACTGTGATACAATAGATACATCATGATATCATTCCCCATACTTCCTATCTTCTCTATAGTGAAATCCCCTCTATGTAAAATCTCCCCTAAACCTTCAAACATATACTCTCTCTCATTCTCAGCCTGTTCTCTCAACAACAACAACCTATTCTTCCCAACCCATTGCATATGTATACACAACGTTTAGTGATAAAAACCATACTAGATTATCCCATAACCCTATTACAACTCATTATGACTCATTACAATTCATGACAACACACAATTCGTGCGTGCTTTTCCTGCCTTCATGCTTACATGCTGATTTTCCTTCCTTTTCGTCTGCATGTTGTTTTTCTTTCCTTTTCATCCGCGGGTTGTTTTTACTGCTTTATCTCCTTGATTTATTTCCTTTCTTTATTTCCTTATGCCTCACCAAATTTTGTTTTACTATGCAATTCGATCCTGAATGCACTTTTACTGCGCACTCTGATCCTGAATGCACCTTAACTGTGCACTCCTCAACCCTTAGGATATTTCTCAAAATTGTATCCAAAATGCTTATCCAACAAGCCCCCAACACTCGCTTGTGGCTCATCCCAAGCCACTCATGATTTTTGCATCGCTCCCTTCCATTACTTCATAAACTTTTGCAATGTCTCTCGGGCTATCACGAATTCTTTCTATTCCTCATCCTCCGTCTCCAAGATTTATTCTACGACATGTACCATTAGCATCATAAGCTTATCCTCATAATATTTCTTGGCTTGCTTCACCATGTTGTGTGTCACTTCCAATCCCCCTGTTATCTAAGTGCTTCATCCTGTAGGGGTTCCAACCGATGTGCGATATGCTTCTTCTCTTCCCTCATCTACTCTATCTCGTTATATAACTATCAGTTCACAAGGATGGATGGCATGCATTCTGTCGGTGGCATATTTTTTATTCTTTCATTGGTTTTTTACACCTTCTCCTATCCACTTCTTACTATTTCCTCATTTTCCTTCAACTATAGATTCATCGTCAGTTGTGTCCAAATCCATTTGTTTGTTCACATAGCCTCACACACTCCTCATCGATACTTTTTGCAGTGCCTTTTCTCTCTACGACTAATGCTCCCCTTTTTCAACTCTACAACTTCTTTGTGTTGGCTCTATTTCACCTGTGATCTGCTTTGTATTCTTACAACACTTATGAATGCAAATAACCTTTCCCTATCGGCCTCTGGTGTTCTTTTATAAACCTTCGACAGTTGTCCCTATACATTCACGGCTAGACTGATGGTATAATCCACTAATTTTGTTCTCAATGTGTGATTTATTGTTTCTTTGTTACCAAATCTTCCACTTGATTTTTTCCTCGTATCACCAGCCTGTCATGATCCCCAATGGATTTTTTCATTTATGACTATGCATCATCTTTATGACTTATCATCAACTCTTTTTAATCATTGTTTCCTCCTTTTAATGCCTTTAACAATCATCGGTATTGTTCTGCGCATTTTTCCTTTCCTCCACATGTAATCTCCCTTTTCGGCATAGTTTCATTCATCTACGTGACACTCACTTCTTATGCGCACTTTTTTTTTTTTTTTTT
>SNQJ01S0027295.1:110552-121694 GCA_010110895.2 Picea sitchensis | reverse complement strand
TTTTCTTTTGCCTACTATAATACACTACTATGGTACATTCATTCTTGTATAATTAATCCTAGTGTGCAGAAGGTTGGTCATCCCTATAAAGTTTCAACTTACCTTCATTCACCATTCCTTCCAGGACTTCACCATTCAATGTTTCCAACTGCACAACACCCACCTCTGTCAGATACTTAATTGCATACCGTCCTAACCAATGCATTCAAAACTTTCCTGGATTTTGCATAAACTTGATGTCGTATAGAAATACCAAGTCCCCCACTTTAAAAAATTTCTATTTAATATGTCTATCATGCCATGGATTTTCTCTTTCCTTCTAAACTTGTTGATGGAACCCTGAGACAAATTGGTCTTCCTCAAGTTGTAGAAACTGTGAAAATATCTCCTATACTATGTTAGAGTCCAAAATATTAGTAATCATTACAATGTGCAGGCTAGGCATAATAAATTCCATCGACATTACTTCTTCTTGCCCATACACCAACCTAAAAGGTGTTTGTCCAGTCAACTTTTTACTTGTGTTCCTATATTCCCATAATACTCCAGGGATCCTAAAGTCCCAATCATCCCATCCTACGTTGCATATCTTTGTGAGAGCATTCTCCATAATTTTATTAAATGCTTCTACTGTCCCATTGGCTTGAGGGTGATATCTCATACTCCTCTGATGATGAATTCAAAATTCCTCAAGCAATGTTGCAATTGTCTTATTCATGAAGTGTGTCCCCTGATCACTCAGTATACTGGATGGGAATCTAAATCGGGTAACTACATTCTCAAATAGAAACCATGCAACAGTCTCTACGGTGTAGTCTAGGACTGGTGTTGCTTCTTCCCATCTGGTCATATACTCTGTCGCAGTGATTATATACCTAGATCATGATCTTCTCGTTGGTGGGATAATCGATCCAACAAAGTCTATTTCCCATTTATCAAATGCCTGCAACATAAACTGAGGGTGAAAAGGAATCTCATCCATTTTTTATGGTTTTCTAGCCATTTGACAAAGATCACATGCCTGAGAGTATTCTTTAGCATCATTATGAAGTGTGGGCCACCATAGAATTGCACACAAAATATTATGCACGGTATCTTTACCTACATAATGTCCTCCTGCAATTCCTTCATTCTCTTCTAAGAGTTGCATTGGCCTCTCATGCTCTAATACCCATCATATTAATATTCCTTGTAAACCTAACTTGTATAAGTTCCCTGCAATTAACTGGTAGTCCGCTTGTTTAACCACTAACTATTTCTTCTGTCCAATTTTCATGTCTAATGGGTCCATTCTTGTACTTGAAAATTTCACAATTGTTATAACCCTAAATTTATCTACAGATGCATACATGGCCTTTGGCCCTCTTACTTGCATTTTTTGCCAAAGCACTGTTGAGTTGCTCTTCTTAAAAAAACATTTTTTAGAAGATGTACTTGCCCTGCACCAATACTACCTGCATAGATACTCTTGTTGCACCACTACATCTTGCGTACATATGCATGTTGCACCATTACAGATAGCGTATACTTGCAAAAGTTGCAAGGAATTCGTTGAGATTACGGGCTATTGGGTAGTTTCCTAACTAATCTACCTGCTATAGCCCGTCACCCAACCAAATAACCATCCTTTTTTCATATAAAAGGAGGTGTTGGGGTCTCATTTCACATCTACACATAAGAACAGTGAAACTTTGCCCGATTTCAGTTCCCCTCCTTGCCCAAGTTATTGCATCCCTTTTGTGAGAATTGCCTCAACATTCCATCATTAGCCCTTTCTCCCTCCATTGGACTCATTCACTTCCCAAGAAGAGATCATAAGGTTGAGAGGAGAATCTTATACAAAGGTGCACTCGGAGCTTGGTGAAGAGGATCCCAAACCAGGTTCATGAAACGGTAGATGGCTTTGATTGTAAAGGTATAATCATTGAGTTATCAATAAAATAATTACTTTTCTTGTCCCAAATCATGGTGTACTGAATTCTTTTATTGGTTTATGTTTTTGCATTCTAACAACTAACCCTAAGTTGCATATGGAATATCATGCTTGTAGTTTTTTGTTTGTCAATATTTGGATACAGGTCAGCCTTGGGAGGAGGTGTGCAGTCAACATAACTTCCAAGCGCGAGGAGGTCATCACCAGACGTGGAGTAGAGGTATAGTTACCCGATCTTCCTCATATTTTCTTTTCTTGTATTCGTTTTGGTATGTTTGGGGTGGTTTAGAGAAGTAATTGACTTTTAGATGGTTAATTTATCTTCCTACATTTTGAACCCTGGTGTAGTCATAGGGGGGATTTTCCCACTAGCAGAATTGGCGACCATACTAGGGAAGCCTCTAGGGTTTTAGGGTATTTTCGGTTGTCTGATTGGTTTTTCTTCCTTTTGAGTTTCCGTTGAGTCTTCTGAGTCTTTTAACAGATTCTGGTCACCTTCGGGTGCCATATCAGTTCTCCCTTCCCTATAAGACTATCTATGTCTTTATTTTTTTAAAGAAATACAGAGGTGTACACACCCTTCCTTGAGTCATCCCATGCACATACATACTCTACTCAGTAAACAGCCTGTGTACATACGCAGGATGTTGAAGCAATTGTAGCGTCTCTGGTTCAAGAAAACTTTTGAAAAAAAAAAGACGCATCCAACTTCTTTCTTGATTGAAGTTTATACTTCTCAGGGTTTCTTGATGTAGTTCAAAATCTCTGTTTTTACAACCATATCTTGGGTTAGAATTCAGTTTACTTGTCTTTTTTGAAGTTTCTTGTGTTTACTTCTAAAAGGGTTTTAAGAAAGTCTTTTGAATCATTGATCTCCCTGTTTGGTTTCTTTAGTGATTCCCTCTCATTCGCAGTGGGCCAAAGATTTGTTTCAGTCTTGTCTTGGTGTTATTTTAACCTCTTTCATTTACTTTGAAAAAAGAGAAAAAAGATTTATTTCAGTTTTTCTGTTTGAAGCGATTTAAAAAAAAATAAATCAATTTGGTAAAGTAGTTAGAGTTGGTTATTTCACTAGAAAGGAAAAAGAGTCTGATTTTTAAGTTCTTTACTGATTTCTTGAAACATAAGTAGCTTGTGGTCAAGCGAAAATTCGTTTTAGGTCTTCTTTTTAAATATCTTGGAAAAGTTAGTTAAAGAAAAGTTGGTTACAAAGAGTTAGTTGTAAATCTTTACTTTTGACTAGAAGTAATTTTTCTTTCAAGTTTTGTCTTTTCTCCTCTTTTCGTCTCTCATAACATCACTAGTTTCACCGTCATATCCCTTGAGTAAATAAAGCCATTAAAAAGAATGCTAAATCTAAAATTAATTGGACTTTTTTATGCTTTTAGGGTCAACCAACTAGTTTACGGTTAGGGCCTTGAATTAGGTTGGAGGGGAAGCTCTTCAATGCCATTAAAAAAGCATTGGAGTCAGAGCTAGGGAGTGTTAAATTCCGGTGACGTAAAAGTTATATGGGACCCCCCCTCTAACATAGGGGCTAAACATGAGGTTGCGTGAGGAAAGAAAATGGAGATAACCCCTCCAAATCCAGACTAAACATAGTGGGGAACACATATTGAGGATCTGTCGTGGGAATACTATAACCTGTATTTTCCTATAGAGCTTAGTGGACCTTGAATCCATTCGAGGTCCTTTATTTTCTTTCAGAACACTTGATTTCGATACCCTCGATAGTTTTTAGACTTGTTATCCTACTCATTGTGATCCACCTG
Source organism: Picea sitchensis (assembly GCA_010110895.2). Classification (NCBI taxonomy): domain Eukaryota; kingdom Viridiplantae; phylum Streptophyta; class Pinopsida; order Pinales; family Pinaceae; genus Picea; species Picea sitchensis. The sequence continues at coordinate 117,989 of SNQJ01S0027295.1, read as the reverse complement.
ACTGTCGACTATACCAACCTGGTGACTATTTATGAGCTGGAAACTTAGTTGCCCATTTTATAGAGACTTACACGGGTGACTGCGGGGGTAAACCATGGTACCTAGGGCAGACGTCAGGTCACACTTTGCAAATCATACCTAGAGGGTGCTTCCGTGTTCGAGTTTCACTTGCACTGGTAAGTTTCTCTAGTGTTGGTTGGCGTAACTGTTCTTCCTACTAGATAGTGGTTTTCTTGATTTATCTTATAGGAATTTTTCTAGTGTGTCCTTGGTTGCTAGTTAAGCCTTACTTTGTCATTTGATCTTTTCACAAGGTGGAATATCAAGAGATCCATCGATCATGAAGGCTTCAAAGCATTTCGTCGGTTGCATTGGATCCACCCCTGCCACCATTACGATGAAGACTTGACCAACAAGGGTCAATCGAAACAGCCGGGCTGCAGGAAATTGTGCCCAAACCTGCTCTGAGTGGAGATCTTTCAACTTCAAAGAAACCTACTATTTCTGACCTTGGAGCGAAATTTTCGGGCCAGCCAACCCTCTGATTACGAAATTTTCGACGCAAATCTTAGTCCAAGTTGTCCCTCCTGAGGTGACACCTTTATAGCATAAAATAGTCTTACAAGTAGCCATGGAATCAAATGTTGCTACTTCATCTGGGAGTACTCATACTCCTGTTTCGGATACTACCTTAGGGAGCACTTTTCCTCCTAACCCACCTTCGTGAGTCTGGACCATAGTGGTATTGACTCCCTCTATCTTGTGCAGTGGTCCGATACCATCATTAGCGAAAACCACTGCTCTATTTACGTAGAGTGTGATAGGCCCTCCATTTTCATATGGGATTCCCATCTTCGATTCAAATTCAGTCTTTACCTACTCCACCTTACAGACCATGGGTTTGGGGGAAAGGAGCTCAAACTCTCTCATGAAAGGGTCTACCAGAGGCACTTTGATCCCCTTCAATGATATTCCTTACGGTGGGGGTCATATACCTCCTCTGTTCCCCTTGCTCAGTGGTCCTTTCCAGCAGCCCATCGGGCCGAATTCTAACTATAGCTTGTTTGGAGCAGATAGTTTAGGACCTTCATCTTACACTACGCTGGTGGGATCCATGTCGTTCTATTTTTTCGACACATTTGGTAATAATTATTTTTCTTGGGCTGTCATCTCGGCTAGGGGGGGACCCTGGTTTTGGACAACAGACTTCTGTGCAGGGTAATATTCCTACACAGGGGGGAAGTACAGGAGTTTTCTCCTTACAAGGACTTTGGAATCCTTCGCAGGGATCAGTTCCATCATAAGGGATGTTGGTTGGGGGAAACCCCTTCCATGGTCAATGGAACCCCGGGTAGGGCTCAGTACCTATGCCCGTCGGATCGGCTGGGGGCATCCCCTTCCAAAATCCTTGGAACACAACACAAGGAGAAATCCTCGCCCAACCCACGTCGTCCCATTACGGGAATCAATCAATGATATCCCAGAAAACACAGTTTCCATACACTGGCCAAGGCCATGGTTTCTACCATAACCCTATCCAACAACCCAGCTTTTCATGGCAACTTGGTGCTAGTCAAACTCTAGGCCCCCTTTTTCTTGTACATAGTACTTAACCCAAACTACCTTTTCTGGCAACGCTACATCTACCAGAATTTTCAAGGTTTCTCAATGACCCAATTTGTCATGATCCACATTGGCCCAAAATGTCGGCTAAGTTTCCCTTGAATATTCCAAAATTCGAAGGCAAGCCTGGCGAAGACCCAGGTGATCACGTGACAAATTTCCACTTATGGTGCTCATCAAACTCACTGCGAGATGACTCCATACAATTTTTACTTTTTAAAAGCACTCTTATCAGGGGTGTTGTGAAATGGTATATTGAGTTGGATCGCTCGAGGTATTATTACTTTAACAACTTGGCGATGGTATTCCTAAACCATTTCGAGCTACCCGTGAGATACGATGTCGGCACTGAATTGCTGGCCAACTTTGAGAAGACTAAGGTCGACCATATCTCTGATCACATCTGAGAATAACAGTGCCGGAAGAGTTTGATGAAGGTACAGGTCCCACCAAACTTCTTGTTGGAGTGGTTCCTGAAGTCTTTGGTACCATTTGTATCCAAGGATTTTGCAACTTATGGAGTGTTTTCAGAGGAGGAAGTGAAAATGAGAGCGCAATAGCTCGAACTGATTTATTCTCAGTCTGGTGTGCTCTATGAGATTTTTTCATATGTGCCAAGGTCCATCCTCGATAAGGCCAAACAAAATTCTAGACCCCATTTCGATGGCATTGTGGGCTCAACACAAGGAAATTCCATTGATCTGTTGTCAAACCAGTTGCAACAATTGTCGATACAACAGATGACAAACAACTAGACCTCCAGTTTAGTTATTCCCCCTACCCAAACATCGGGCGTACACAGTGTGTATTTGACGAACCCGAAGGCCAACTAGTAGCATGAAGGAAAGAAGAAACAACAGAATAAGAAGGGTAAAGAGGAAAAAAATTCTAATAACAATGTTGGCGGGGGAAAAATAGAGAAAAGAAAGTCGAAGTATATGTGTAACCTTTGCATGGAGGACCATCTGGCTCACCTATTCCCTCTACTTGCATAGGATCATAAGTTATTGGCAGAGAAACATCATGTTGTGCTGATGAACCCATTTCCAAATGGGAAAAACATGGCTCAAGATTCATCATCCTCAAGCGCGAAAGGGGGTAGTCAGGGACCCCCTGCGTCTACTAGTAATACCTCGGTCATGAATTTTTACATGTTGAAAGGTGACACTCACATATCGACCAGGTCCCAAGATTATGGAATGTCGGAATATGTCAAAAAGGGTAAAGAAACCACAAACCCACCTGTTCCTCTCTATAATGAGAAGACGATGGGAGAAACATTGACACTCATCCTGAAAGGGGTGTTCAATAGAGATTCTCACAATCTAACCATGAGGGCTTCCTAGAACTACTCTGTTGTGGAAGTTTGGCACAAACCCCTTGCGTGATGTCCGCTTTGGAATTCCTCCAGAGCTTCCCTTCGCAGAGAAAAGCTCTTTTATCTGCCTTGGGATATGTAGAGACTTGTAACCCAGGAGTGATCGTTCTCAATCCAACTGACTTGAAACCTCGTCTTCCTTACCATGTTGCATTCCAGATAGTAGTGGCTTACACCATGGAATATTTTACTCGCAATATTTTTCGTACAATGGTTGACGAGGGTGCCTCAAATTGCGTGATTTCGTTGGAGTGTTGGAATGCCATTGGCCAACCTATTTTTTCTTCATCTCCTACATTTCTTACGACATTTGACGGTCATTCATTCAGAGCACACAAAATCATTCCTTCTTTCCTCGTGTAGTTAGGAGGAAAGGCCGTGTGCGTCAAAGTTAAAGTGGTCAATGCACCTCTCGACTACAACCTTTTTTTTAGAAGGAGTTGGACCTATGTAATGCATGCAATGGTTGCTACAGTCTTTCAGGTCTTGTTGTTTCTACACGAGGACCAAATTGTGACCATTGACCAGTTTTCCTTCTCCTGTCCTAACCCTTCATCGGTGGCATCAACAGTTTCGATGATTGATAATCCTCATCTCAACACCGTCATGATAGGGGTTGGTTTGTGTCCATCGTTGATGGGTACTTTCGATTATCTTCCTCCCTGTAGCAATGTCAAACTTATATCGTCTTCCCCCGACCAACCTAGGGATGAAATTTTTCAAATGTCGTCGTTTCGAATGACTTACTTTCATGATCCTTGGACTCTTCCTTCCCCATCAGCTTTGATGGAAGGGACAGGGCATTTAGGCATGGCCATTCCCTTGTCTGCAACAGAAGTTGTGTACAACATTGTCCAGCAATCTTCGACCGACCTCAATCTGACTTCTGCACAGGAGTTAGATCCAGTTCTCGAGCCTATTTGGGCTCAAGGTTCTCTTGCCACTACATATTCTTTAGACCTGGTCTTACCCTCAGATGAGGCGATCCTTGAGGCATTTACTAGTCTAGACAAACCTTGGGATGATCTCCATCATAGATCATACTTCCTCCAAGAGTTAAGAAGAATAGAAGCAGACGAATTTGTTTTGACTATGAATGGAGATAGGTCTTGTCCTATTAATCCTCTAGCTACGCACGCAGTCTATGTTGAGGGTAATATGGAAATTATTGTTGAAATGATTCCCATTAATATCTCCAGAACCCCTGGTGTCGTGGAGAATGTTTTTTTCAGAGCGGACTGTTCCCCCAAAGAGATTTGAATTTATATGGAGTTATTTAAGGAATTTCGCAACATTTTTTCCTGGTCTTATGAGGAAATGCCAGGCATAGACCCAATAATCATCGAACATGAAATAATGACTTATCCTGATGCCAAGCCAGTCCGATAGAAACTTCATCCAATAAATCCTCAAAAAGCAACAACAATTAAGGCTGAAGTAGAAAAATTTCTTAAAGCCGGTTTTATCTACCCCGTACAATTGACAGAATGGGTATCAAACCTCATTTTGTTTAACAAAAAACAGGGTATGATTTGTGTGTGCATGGAATTCCGTGACTTGAACAAGGCCTATCCGAAAGATAATTTTCCCACCCCATTCATCGATCAGATCATTGATGAATGTGTAGGCTGTGAGGTCTTTTCATTCATGGATGGTTTTTCTGGATATAACTAGATACAGATCAAATACGAAGACCAGCATAAAACAACTTTTACTTGTCCTTGGTGCACATTCACATATCGTAAGATGCCTTTTGGCCTGAAGAATGTTCGAGCCTCTTTTTAGTGGCCCATGTTGTTTGCTTTCCATGAACTTATACACATAGTCGAGTCTTATCTCGATGATCTAGCATCACGCTCTCACAGGATATGTGATCATCCCACATGCTTTCGACTAATCTTCGAATGATGTTGCTACTATCATATTCGCTTGACTCCTAACAAGTGTATTTTCTGCATGACATCGGGTCGTCTATTAGGTTTCATTGTTTTGACAATAGGGATCATGGTCGATCCTCTTAAGGTTGAGGTGATATTTCAATTGCATCCCTTGTGCATAATACCCCAGCTTCAGTGCTTACAGGGGAAAGCGAACTTTCTTCGGAGTTTTGTCGCAAACTAAGCCAAGATCACTAAAGGGTTTATGCATTTGTTGTAAAAGGGAGTCCCATTCTATTGGGACGAAGCCGCTCATCTCTCTTTTGAAGCATTGAAACATGCCCTTACATCTGCTCCTCTGATCCAACCTCCCATTTATAACATATATTTCTTATTGTACTTGGCTACTGTAGAGTTGACCATCAGCATGGTATTGGTTCAAGAGGATGATCTACTTGAGGAGCATGTCATTTATTACCTAAGTCGAGGCCTGGTTTGTCCGGAACTCAACTATTCCCATGTTGAGAAGCTTGCTTTGGCAGTAGTGCATGTTGTCCAGCGATTCTGTCATTACATTTTTCTTCACAATACCACCATTTTTCTTCGCAATACCACCATCATTGTTGTTGTGAATCCTTTTCAATATGCATTGACAAGACGGGTCATTGGCAGAAAGATCAGTAGATGGATTGTAATCCTTGAGAAACTTGACTTGGATTTTGTTTTTGCGAAATCCAAAAAGTTGTTGGTCTTTGCAGAACTTATCTCGAAACTTTCAGTCGAATCAAGTGATGTCACCCCCGAAGAATCTCCTATCAAAGGATATTTTTTTGATCGCATATTCAGAACCTTGGTATGAAGATATACTAGTCTATCTCCAAAATTTGAATTTCCCTACTTCTTCTTCCTGCGACGAGCGTCAACGAATTCACCATCATACATGAAACTATCTCATACTCGACGACACTTTGTATCGTCAAGGTGTATATTGCATTCTTCGTCAATGTCTTATACACGAGGAATCAGAGCTCATTCTTAAGGACTGACACACTGGAGCATGTGGTGGTCATTTTTCTTGGCTGGAAACAACCCAAAATATTCTGCGTTTCAGTTACTTTTGGCCTATGTTAATTAAAGATTACATTGAGTCAGTCAAGAAGTGCCACCTATGTCAGATCTTCTCTCAGAAGATGCGGGCACATCCTGTTCCCATGTTTTCTGTCATCGTTGTTGGTCCCTTCACTAAGTGGGGGATTTATTTAACTACATGTCACCCAACTTCATCTAGGGGGCATTGTTACATCATCGTAGTGGTAGACTACTTCACAAAGTGGTTCGAGGCTATGCCAACATTTAACAATGATGGAGAAAAAATGACTCTTTTCATTTTTAACCATATAGTAGCAAGATTCGACATCTTGAAAGAGATTGTCACTGACCATGGCAGTCACTTCCAAAAGAAAATGATGTTCGAGTTAAAATCAAAGCTTGGGTTGAGGAAAGACCATTCATCACCTTACTACCCACAAGTGAATGGTCAAGTTGAAGCTATGAATAAGCCTCTCAAGACTATTCTTCAGTGAACGGTCAATTATGCCAAGTTAAATTGGCATTTGATGTTGTACTTGGCATTATGGGCTGACAGGATGCCTATGAAGACTGCCACCAGTTTCTCACGTTTTCAACTCGTATACAGGATGGAAGCAGTCTTGCATACTGAGTGTTAGATCTTGTATTTAAAGTTGGCAGTGAAATTACTGCTAGACACTTCACCGCTTGAGGAATGCCTATTATATATTGAGTAGCTCGATGAGAAACGCCATGATGCAGCCTCAGCTAATGAGGCTCAGAAGAAAGGATTCAAGTGTCAATATGATCAGTTTTCTCATCCTCGTATTTTATCCAAAGGTGATCTAAGACTGGTCTATGATCAATACAAGGATCCCCTGGGGGCAGGCAAGTTCAAACCCATGTGGTTCATACCTTTCATTGTGAAAGAGGTCTTAAAGAAGGGTGCTTACCATCTGGTTGAATTTGAGGGAAATTCCTTGGCAGAGCCTAGAAATGGGCTCTACCTCAAGAAGTATTACTCTTAGGTTGGTCGCCTGGGTGACTTCTTGTACATATGTATAGTTCTTATACAATTTTTTTTCTTTTTTGGTTTTATGGATGTGTCATTATTTATGTCATATTTTTCACTATGGCATATGTCAAGTGAATCAGAGGTGTTCTTTGGGTTCGTGAATGGTTCTAGATGACACACTCAGAGGCTTTCTTCCACATCTTGGGTGATTTTCACACCTAGAGGCCAATTGTTATGTTCTGAAGGTATCTGTCTAGGTGACACCACAAACAATGTCGTCTAGTACAACGTAGTGATAGAGTTTCTTCGTGACACTTTGTCGCATGACATTTCTCACCTTTGGGTCTACTTAGATGCCCAATTGGTTGTGTCCCAGTTAAATGGAGTTTACCACATTTATGATCCTACTTTGCACCAACGCTTCCTTAGGGTATGTCTCTTAGAACATTACTTTGATTACATTACATACATCCATG
>SNQJ01S0027295.1:90770-108913 GCA_010110895.2 Picea sitchensis | reverse complement strand
CATGGGGTTATAGGGTTACATAGTCAACAATCCAGGGAAGCAATGCCCATGGATCCTCTACACCAAGAGAACTTCTCAGTGCTCACAGGTTTTGTTAATGATTCTGCAACATTCTTCAAAGTGTCCACCTTCATAAATGATACTTTATTTTCTTCAATCGTGTCTCTCACAAAGTGATATTGAATATCAATATGTTTTGTCTTTGAATGAGAAGTCGGGTTCTTCGCCAGAAAAATTGCACTCTCATTGTCACACTCTATCCTTACAGCTTGGTGTACCAACCCAATACCTAAACACAATCTTTGTAACCATATTGATTCCTTACTTGCATGAGTGGCTACCATGTATTCAACTTCTATATTTGAAAGTGCCACTACAACTTGTCTTTTTCTCATCCAACTTATTGCTCCTCCAAACAAGTTAAACACATACCCACTTGTAGATATCTTACGATCTAGATCTCCATCCCAGTATGCATCCACAAACCCATGTATATCCACCACTCTGTTCAATCTAGGTCTTCCTTCGTAGCACAATCCATAGCTATCAGTTCCATGCAAATACTTGAAAACCCTTTTTACTGCTGCCCAATGCTCCTTCCCCGGTTTTGACATATACCTGCTCAAAACTCCCACTGCATGTGCAATGTCCGGTCTAGTACAGAACATTGCATACATCAAACTACCAACTGCACTCGCATATGGAACATGAGACATGTCCTCATCTTCATGTGTCTTGGGACACTCGTCCATAGATAACTTTACACCAATAGGAATAGGAACCTTGACTAGTTTACATTCCTGCATATTAAACCTCTGCAATACCGTCTCGGCATATTTTCTCTAGCTTAACCAGAGTTTCCTCTTTTTCCAATCTCTTTTAATTTCCATGCCCAAAATGAAATTTGAAGAACTAATATCCTTCATGTCAAATTTATAGGACAACTAAGTTTTCACATCCTGGATAATCTCCTTGTCGTTTCCTATCAGCAACATTTCATCCACATACAAGACCAAATAAATCAAATGATCACCAATTAATTTAAAATACACACAGTGATTCTCTTTGCTTCTTGTGAAGCCAAGTCCAAACATGTAATTATCAAATTTTTCATAGCACATCCTTGGTGATTGTTTTAAACCATACAAGGACTTTTTCAACTTGCATACCAGCTCCTTCTTTCCCTTCACAACATAACCTTTTGGTTGCTTCATATAGATTTCTTCTTCCAAATCCCCATGTAGGAATTTTGTCTTCACATCTATCTGTTCTACTTCAAAATCAAATGCATCAACAACAGATAACAAAAATATTATAGAGGTTAACTTGGAAACAGGATAAAAAATCTCACCAAAATCAATTCTCTCAACCTGGGAATAACCCTTTGCTACTAACCGAGCTTTGTCTTTCTCCACTTTTCCTTCTGCCTTCAACTTATTTTTAAATACCCATTTTCTTCCAATGGGCTTTCTTCCAGTCAACAACTACACTAGATCCCAAGCCTCATTCTTATCCAAAGATGCCATTTCTTCATCCATGGCCCTTTTCCATAGATTTCCATCCTCTTAATCCACTGCCTCCCTGACAGTTCTAGGATCATCATCAGTAATAGACAAAGAAAAATTTGAACGGAAATGAGATGAAGTATACCTTTCCAATAGCCTTCTTTCTCAAAATGATCTCCTCAATACTGGAGTATGAGGATCTTATTCTTCTGATTCATGTTCTTTTGTAGAGTCTGATTCATCATCCTTTAAATCAAACTCTATTTTCTCTGGTTCTTCCTTAATTGGTAGGACTTCTTGTTTAACAACATCCTTAATTTCTCTAAATACCACATCTCAGCTATACACTACCTTCTTAGTTGTTGGGCTCCAAATCTTATAACCTTTGAGACCATATTTATATCTAATAAAGATACACTTTTCGGCCTTCTTATCTAGATTACTCATGTTTTCCTTTGGAACATGAACATATGAATCACAGCCGAATACCTTGAGATGTGGGAGAGAAGGTTACTTACCAGTCCATACCTCTTATGGGGTCTTGTCATCCAATGTTGATGAGGGTGATATGTTGACCAGGTAACATGCAGTACCCACTGCCTCTTCCCAAAATTCTTTCCCTAACCTGACACCACTAAGCATGCACCTTGCTTTTTCCATCAACGTCATATTGATCCTTTCTGCAAATCCATTCTATTGAGGTGTATATGGAGTAGTATTTTACCTTTCTATACCGCACTTCTTACAAAATATTCAAATTCATTCTGACAGAACTCTCCGCCATTATCTGTCCTCAACACCTTAATTCTTTTCTCTGTTTGATTCTCAACAAGAGCCTTAAACTCTTTAAACCTATCAAAGACTTCGTATTTCTTCCTGAGGAAATATATCCAAGTATTCCTCGAGAAGTCATCTATAAATGAGACATAGTACACAGATTTTTCCAATGATGGGACTGACACAGGTCCAAAAACATCACTGTGAACTATCTGTAAAATTCATTTTTCCCTCGTTGCACCAAAGGGGAATCTTACCCGATTCTACTTCCCATATAGACAATGTTCATAGAAATCAAAATCCAGAGAGTAGTTAGAAATACCTTCAACCATACCTTTACCGTGTAGTATTCGAAGACCCTTCTCTCTGATATGCCCAAGTCTTTGATGCCACAACATAACCTTTTCTTCAGAGACAGTAGGAGTTCTTTCTTCTTCAACTCCAATATTAGGAACAATGGAACTATTAAACCCATCACTAATAGTGCTTCCTTGAAACTTATATAGAGCTCCAAACCAAGCTCCCTTCAACGACACCATTGCTCTTGGAACCATCCTGCAGGTTTCCTTTTCAAATATTGTTTTTTCCCCTGCATCGTCCATTTTTCTTACAAAAATCAAATTTCTAGCCAAACCTGGGATGTGTAGAACACCAGGAAATGTTCTAATCCTTCCATATATGAGCCTCATCTTGACTTTTCCTCATCTTATGATTCTGGTTATCGAATCATCACCTAAGAAAACATTACCTCCATCGTACCTTTCATATTCACAGAACCACTCCTTGTGGGGAGTCCTATGAAAGGATGCACCAGATTCAACCAAACATGCCTCATGATATACATGTGTTCTTGAAGAAACCAAGTACACATCCCCTCCTTCTTCCTTGGAGGTCTTTTCTTCTGTAGAAGAAGATTCTTCAGATCCCTTCTTTTTCTCAACTTTGGATCTACACTGCTTCTTGTAGTGCCCTTCTTTTCCACATCTTCAACATAGCTTTACAAACTTTCCAGTAGATTTAGATCTACCCTTATAATTAGATCTCCCACTTGAGAACTTAGATCTATTTCTTTCCTAGGAACGTCCTCTTGAAAATAATGTGTTTGTGCTGTGTCCTTCCATATTCTTTCGTCTCATATCCTACAAAAAAAATATGAGACCACTTCATCAAACTTCAAGGAGGTTGTGCTACTACCTATGGCCACAACTAGACTATCCCACAAGTCTGGTAAAGAACACAGTAAACTGATACATTTATCTTCATCTAAAATTTTAATCTCAATAGATACTAACTGACTTACCACAGTATTTAAGGTGTTCAAATGCTCTACCACCGAGTCTCCATATCTCATCCTCAGGTTATATAGCTTCTTTCTCAGGACTATTTTGTTCACTAGGGACTTAGACTGATACAAATTCCCCAACTTATCCCATAAATCCTTGGTTGTAGCTTCCTCCGACACATTCAGTAATACTGAATCTGATAGACATAGTCAGATTGTTCTATTTGACTTTCGATCCAACTTTTTCCAGTCATTTGTTGAAGTTCCTGAAGGTGCAGTACCTGGATCTACCATGATCCACTGATCTCTATCCACCAACAGATATTCCATATTGAGCTTCCATAGCTCAAAAAATTTCCCATTAAACTTCTCGACCTCCATCTTCAAATTGCTTGCCATTTCTTTTCACCTGAAAAATCAATACCATAGATCTCCCACTATAACAAATATTATCACAGTCCCAAGACAAACCCTTGACCACAAAGGCGTCCCCCTGAAGCCAACAAAGCTTTGATACCAATGTAGATTTTAACCTTGTACAATATTTACTACAAACATATTTTCAGTAAAAGAACATAAAAGATACAATGGAAAATACAAACATTACACAAAGATTTTTCCCTTGGAAACCCAAACTGGGAAAACCAACATATTCTATAGTCATTCATCATGATACATTGTTTACAATACAATATACATATAGGATCCAACGGCATCCAAAACCCTAACCCAATGACCTGGATTAGTCAACAACCCTAATTCCTTAACCGAAAATAGAAAACCATCAACAAAAAACCATGTGCCGAAAAAGAATATAACACATACCCAACAACATGCCCCCATACAATCTCTTTGGGACTCAGACTGGGCACTCTCGAAGAAGAATAACAAGCAAAGGATAGTGCCAAACCTGAAGTTCTTGTTGATGCGCTCACGACACTCTGTCAAATGCATCTTCATGGATGTGAACATGGTTGTACTCCAATCAAAAATATGTGCCTCCTGGCACTGAATCGCACAATGCATGTGCGCCTGGGAAGACTAGTGAAGGGTCGTGGATCCAGTAATCCACCCAATAAGTAGTAGGATCACCCTCAGTGTCAAACTGATAATCTTTCTAATGGGCACTTGATAACCTACCTTCTCAGTGTCGGCCTCACAGTACATCTTGATGTAGTCTTCAATGTTGAAAGGCTCAGGGGGAAATGTACGCAGATTGACTGGTTCCCCTCTCCTCGAGAGGTCAGTCAAGAAGTAAATATCCCCAGTTGTTGGAGTCAACGAATGTCACTCTATAATGAATGCCTCTACATCTGGATGCTAGTAGTCGATCAGGGCATTTAGTAGCCTGGGTTGTGCCCTCATAAATGGACACCAGAAGAACTTCCACAACCCATATTGTTTCAATGCGGCAATGACAGCAGGGTCCTCATCGACCAATACATCAATGTCCTCATGTTTCCTCTCCATCCAATGTACATGCATATTGTTCCATGGAAGTTCAAAAGGGATTTATCTCTTGCGCTTTAATTTTTTCAAGACTTTTGAGGGTGTACGCGGGTTGTTTTGGCCACAATCGTGTATGTACGCTAGCAGGCTATTTTCTTCCTGCGTACATATGCGGGTTGTCCTTGGACAACCTGTGTAAATGTAGGGCCTCCCTTTTTGGGAGAGTGCGTCCCCTCAAAAACAAAAAGAAATGACCAAATAAAGAATTGAAATGCAGGAGGGGTACATTTGTACTTACTTGGTCTGAGTGGAAGTTTGTTTCGTCCACTGAAGATCCCAGAATAAACTTCTTTAGAAAAGGGATATTTTTTACCTTTTGGTTAATTTTCAAATTGCAATGGTGAAAATGAGTTGTCAGCTTCTATTTATAGACGTTTTTGGCCCCTTTTGCCACGTTTTTGACCCCCTTTGTCATTTTTTCTGGATTGGAAATCATTTAATTTTGTTCCTAAGTTTCTTATTGGATGTTACGATATGATTTGCCTTTTGGTTTGGTAACTTTTGGCGAGGTGGGTCACTTTAAAAATCCTTTGGTCAAATTCATTTTTTCCAACATTTTGCATATAAGTTGGGTTTTCACCTCCGCTTTCTGCATCTCATTGTCTTTTCCTCTTTGCCATAGGATCGATCCCACCAAAGTGCGACAAGGAACCTTCATTGTTACTTTATCAGTGTTGTGATTAGGTGGTAGAGACTACCTTTACATGGATTCCCTTGATAGATCCTTGTTGCATTTTGGCGTCCATGTTGTCTATAATGACTTTAGGCTCAAGAGTCCTTGTTAGTCCTATCATGATTACGAGTTTGAGCCTCATTCATCTGATGCACCATCACTTTTGGCCTCACCCTTGGGACTCCAAAAATGAGCACGCATTGTTGAATTTCAAGCTCTCATTGAAATCCGAAAGCAACATACGACGAGACTACATTTATGCTTTTCAATCTTGTCTAGATTAACTGAGAAAAGTAACCTCCTCGAGTCTTCTTTAATCCCTTTTCAAACTCTCTAAAAATGAAAAGATTACTGAGCGATCTTATTTCCCTTCACACTTTTCAAACTCAAACTTGAAGGCACATATGTCCGATAGTTTACCCCTTTTTCGGTCTGGATGGTCAATTGTATGAATAAAGGTATACTCTAGGAACTTCGGTTCGCAAGAAGAGTATTCTCAGGTATAATTTTAACCCTTTTTTGGGCCTAAGGGACTAAATTTATGAAAAAGGAACATTCTCTTTGGTTTTGGATTATAAAAAATTTCGGTCCCTGAAGATTACTTACGAAAAAGGAACCCCCACAGAGTCCATAGTTAATCTCTTTTCAGACACCCTAAAATTGAAAAGATCATTGAGTGACCTTGTTCCTTCACACTCATTAAATTGGTACAGAAGAACATCTTCTGGCATGAGTTTACCCCTTTTTCTGGCCTATAGATTATAGAGGAAAAAGGTACGCCTTGGGAGATTCGTCTCGTCGGGAGAGTTCTCCTTAGTAACTTTTATACTTTTTCGAGCTAAGGGGACTAAATCCAGAAAAAGGAAGTGAATCCATAGTTAAGCTCTTTTTAGACTCCTTAAAATTGAAAAGATTGTCAAGTGATCTTGTCTTTGTCACACTCATTAAAATGATTTTGAATACACGTCTTTTCAGTGCCATTTTTCCCCTTTTTCAAACCAATTAGACTATCTTCGAAAAAGGTACTCCCTCGATTCTTCTTTTACATTTTTTCAGACTCTCTAAACGTGTAAAAACTAACGAGCTTACCTTGTCTAGGATCATTAAAAATCACATTGAAGGGGGTTTCATCATGTCTTTCTAATCACATTTTCATCACTGTGTCTTTGGCCTAATGCCAGCTCCATGTTGCTCTCAACTGAAGCTTTGAAGTATGCCTTATATGCAAGCCTTGTAGCACTTTGCCTCTGCGAGCTGACGCCTTCACCCATGGAAGAATTTTCCCTGAGTGTCCTTTTCCTGCACGTCTCTTTGATCTGATCATTATTGTGTTCCTTGTGCTTGGAATTAGTATGATTTATTGTGACACTCATTCCTCCTTTGTAATGTAGCATTCTTTTATTCTTTTTCAAGCTCTTTAAAAAATTGAAAATGACAAAAACAATCAAGAAACCCAAAAAGAGGGGATGGGAAATATGTATTCCTTTTTGGCAGCACAATGAGTCACCCTTGGAAAAATCACATCCTTTTGTTTGTTCATCAAGCTTTGGGATATAATATGACCTTAGGAAGTTGTTCTTGCTACATAGAGTTGTGTCCTCCTTCGTTTGGTTACTCTTCCAAACACATGGAGAGTTTGCATTGCCTCCTACATTGTGAACTTATGTCAATGTCATGTTGCCTGAGTCTGATCATCTTTCGTGCTTTCATCCAAGGGAATTTTCACCCAACTTGAGTCATCCTTTCTATAGTTTGTCTCTTGACCTCATGAACCAGCCATCCCGAAAGTCCAATCAAGTCCTGATTCAAAATGAACGAAGTTCTCTTCCTGATCATCGAGATCCTCTTGTCTTTTCCCGACGAGCTATCGAAGACCTATGGGTAGTAATGTCATACACTCACATTGTACTCCTACTCGAGTTTTGAATATCTTGAAGTTGTTGCTCAAGCGATGAAGTCCTCATCTCCATCCATCGAGTGTTATTGGATTCTTGAAGATGGATACTATATTTGTATAGCTTTGATTTTGAGATGTAGATCCGTTGTGTATTTCTCACGGATACACTTTGTATAGTTATATGACATGGATATGCAATGTATTTGATTAGCATCCATGATTTATTTTGATCCCGATCATGGGTATGCCACCTCAGAGAGACAATTGTTATTTTGCAGATGGCACCTCCCGATCTTTGGTCCCGAGCTCACTCAATTTTGTACATTGGTGAAGATATTGTAATGTATTTCGGCCATCTGATACTCTTCTGACCTCACACATTAAGGGGCATCTGTTATAATCCTAAATTTCTCTACACATTCATACATGGCCTTTCGCCCTCTTACATGCATTTTTTGCCAAAGCATTGCTAAGTTGGTCTTCTTAAAAATCCAATTTTTAGAATATGTACGCGCCTTGCACCATTACTGCCCATGTACATATGTTTTTTGCACCACTACAACTCACGTACATATGCATGCTGCACCATTACATCACGCGTATACTTGTAAAAGTTGCAAAAAATAAAAAGTTGCAAGGAATTCGTTGAGATTACAGGATATTGGGTAGTTTCCTAACTAATCCACCTGTTATAGCCCATCACCCAACCGAATAACCATAATTTTTTCATATAAAAGGAGGTGTTGGGGTCTCATTTCACATCTAAGCATAAGAATAGTGAAACTCTTCCTGATTTCACTTCCCCTCCTTGCCCAAGTTATTGCAGCCCTGATGCAAGAGCATCTTAAGCAGCCAGCTAGGAAACCATAAAAGGCAGAAGACAGCTGGAAAAGAACAGCACACATTTTTCACATGTTGAAATGTTTTGAATAAATTAATGAGAGGATATTAATGTAGTAGTTAAAGGAAGCGTACTTACATGCTGTAAACAAATCTTGAGTGATTTTCTCTCATCTGTCGAATGTAGTAGACACTAAGTCTGATAAATGAAAGTAGGTAGATTTGAATTAATAGATTAGGCAGTTTTAGGAGCGTAGGAGGGAAAACGGATATAGACACCCTCACCTTTGTATTATTGTATGATTAGATCATTAGTGTAGAGCAGAAGAAGAGAGTTTTTGTAGAGAGTTTTAGAGAAGAACTCATGTACAGGAGCTTGAATTAATATATGAAGCTTTGACTCGGATTTCATGGTGTTATGATGCTTACTGTTTACATATGTTGAATGGTATGCTTACAGTTGTTTTATTTTCTCTCTTATGCATTTGTTATGATGATATACTGTGTTGAATGTATGATTTCATGTTGAATGTATGAAGTCTGAGAGAGAAAGAGAATGAGTTTCAATTGTTTCTCTTCTTGAGAGAAGTTCCTACAAGGAGTGAAGTGAAATGTCTACAAGGTGTGCATTGACAAGGGTTCTAAGTCAATCTCAGAAATCTAAGGAGGGATACCATTGTTCTCATTCCAGCAGAGGTGCAAGTGAAGCACAAAAGTCATGAAAAGTGTGTGCAGGCTAGTTGAAGCCTTAGAATTTATCAACTAAGGTTGAAGAGTGAAAGACTGTTGTTGCCGAGAGTGCACAGTGTCAAAGAATCAAATACACAGAAGTATTTGAAAGATTGCCACAAAGAGTGTGTGCAGGAGTCCTTTTGAGACTTGAGGTTGCAATAGAAATCTCAGGAGGGTTAGTGCCTTTGAAGTATTCAAAGGAAGACAGGGAGATGAATCATCACACAGAAGTTAAGTCCCAGAGAAAGAACGTTGAGTCAATTTGGGCCAAAGAATCAGAGGAAGGCATTGAACGGTCAGAATTCTCAGTAGAGAATTCACGAAGTTACGGGGACCGTAGGATCCAGTAAAGATGTAGGGTGGTTAGGAGTTGGATGAACCCACCACTCTAGTGTCAAGAATCAACAAAGACTATTAATCATGGTCAGTTTAGGCGGTTGGATCATTCTTTCAAACTTGGGGTTTGTGAGTTCAGAGGGAAGACCAAATCCTTTGGTTGCGTGAACTCCTGAGTAGAGAGAAGTAGGAATAACCGTTGGATCAGAACCTCTTTTCTATATCGCGTATCGGGGTTTTGGAGGTTGGGAGGAATCAGTTTCGATTGCAAAAGTCGTGAAGGGCAAGGGTTGAGATCTCGGGCGAACACGTGGCGCGCCCATCAAGTGGGGACCACATGGTTGATAGGTGGACACTCGTCACCTAGGAGGGGGTCAACACCCTGTTGACTTCTCATGCTTTGGGTTCTCGTAAGAAAGGAGCAAAAGGGCTCAACAAACCAACTCGCGAAATTGCGAGTCACGAGAAGCACTGAAGGAGTCAAATCTTCTCTGACTTTCGCGTCTCGGAGTCTCATAAAAGAAGGGCCTGGAGGTTCAACCCTACAACTCGTGAACTCGTGAGTTGTGAATGAGGTTAGTACTTAGCTCTAGCCGGCAGTTACGCATGGAGGGTGCTAACAAGGAGGATCCATATCCCATCGCATGTTAGGTATCGACGTTTGGTGAAGAAAAGTCGAGGGTCTTCGACCTGCAAACATGCAAGTTGCAAAAGGCATTTGTGCAAGGACTAGGTCGTGGTCGTATGGAAGTGTAAGGCTTGCACCTAGAGTTAAGGTGGACAGGGAGGGTGTTTCAGGAAGGACCTGTGGATACAATCTTGTGTGTGTGAGAATTTCCCGTAGGGAAATTGAAGAGTCAATCCGACTCAAAAGAGAATTAGAACGATCCTGTGCAAATCTCAGCCCGAGGGTTGGGGGTCGGCACCATTTGTGGTATCAGAGCCTGATTGTGTCTATATATTTTAGGCAGAAGGAGATCGAGAAAAAGGAGTAGTTTGATATGCACCAATTTTGTATCAGAGCCACAGAACAAGTTCTTTGCTTCTGTAGCAGAGAGTAGGGGAACATTTTACAACCATGCCATCGAGAAGAAGAGACAGGCCAATGCCAATGCCTGATCCAGTAAGAGAAAGAGAAATGTGCGAGTTACATGCTAGACTTGATGCCATGGAAACAACACAAAGGTGCATAGTTGATGCTAGGGATATCATCGAAGCTGAAAGTGAAAATGAAACTGGAAATGAAGGAGAAGAAGTTGTAGTCAAAGATGCTGCAGACAAACGCCTATTCAGGGTTGTTGCAAGGATAGGTGCCAGAGCAAAGATGGAGATTCCCATGTATGAGGGAAACCTGGATGTTGAAGAGCTTCTAGACTGGATTAGAGATCTGGATAAATACTTTGACTATGAGGACATCGAGGAAGACAAGAAATTCAAACATGTTGTTACTAGACTTAAAGGGCATGCAACACTATGGTGGGATGAACTGCAAGATGACAGATGCTGTGAAGGCAAGCAGAAAATCAAGAGCTGGGATAGAATGGTTGCAAAGATGAAAGCCAAATTTATACCCAAGGATTATCAAATCACTCTATTTTGGAGGATGCAGAATTTGAGACAGAAGCTGATGTCAGTGAAGGAATACAATGAAGAGTTCTAAAAGATAAACATCAGGGCAGGTCATCGGGAAAATGATGATGAAAAAGTTGCCAGATACATGAATGGTCTTCCGTATGACATTCAATATGAGATGAGCATGATGACCATTCAGACTATGGAAGATGCTTATCAGATGGCTCTGAAGGCTAAAGAGAAGCTGAGCCGAAAACAAGTTCAAAGAGGCCGAGGTAGAAGTCAAGCCATAGGCAAAACAATTGCCCAAGACAGAACTCAGAAATCTAAAGAAGAGGGGAAGAAACCTCAAAATCAACATGAGAGAGGAGGAAGCTCACAAAGAGGGTAGTATGCTGATAGAAATACTTTTCCTTGAGACAGAGGAAGAGGAAGAGGCAGAGGCGGTGAAGTAAAATGCTTTGTCTGTGGAAAGATCAGACATAAATCCTATGAGTGTCCAGATAAGAAAAAAGATGGTGGTGAAACTCACATTGCCAAATCTTAAGGATGGAATGTTGAGGCAGAAGATGTTGAGGGAAAAAGATATTTGATGATGAGGAAAGTTCTCTTGAAGCCAGAGAAGGAGGTAGAGAATCCATCCCAAAGAAACAATCTGTTTCAGACTTCTTGCAAAACTAAAGACAGAGTATGCAAAGTCATAGTGGACAGCGGTAGCACAGACAATCTTGTATCTACAGAGATGGTAGAAAAGATGGAACTAGAGACTGTTGTACATCCAATCCCATACAGAGTTTCGTGGCTACAAAAAGGACATCAGGTAAATGTCACTAAACAATGTTTAGTTGAATTTAAAATAGGGGGATATAAAGATGAAATATTATGTGATGTCATTTCCATGGATGTTTGTCATCTATTGTTGGGTAGACCGTGGCAATATGACAGGAACGTGATTCATGATGGGAGAAAGAACAAGTACACCCTGGAGAAGAATGGGAGGACGCACATGTTGTTGCCGATTAAAATCCAAGAGGTGAAAACATATATGAGCAACACTGTATTCTCATGATTGGGAAGGAACTTCTTAAGGAGGTTAAGAATAAGGAAGACACACAATTTATTGTGGTTAGGAAGCCCATAATTGTTTTGACCAGTACAAGGATAGATGATTTACCAGAAGAAATCCATGAGTTGCTGGAAGAGTTTACTGATATAGTAGTGGATGAAATACCTTGTTCGTTGCCACCTATCAGAAGTATAAGCCATCATATCGACCTTATACCTAGATCCAGCGTATCGAACAAAGCCACGTACAGGTTGACACCGCAGGAAAATGAAGAAATTAAGAGACAGGTCCAGGACTTAATGGACAAAGGATTGATTCGAGAGAGCTTGAGTCCATGCGTTGCTCCAAAAGTGCTCACCCCAATGAAAKAYGGAAGCTGGAGAATGTGTACAGACTGAAGGGTGATCAATAATATTACCATCAGATACAAATTTCCATTACCAAGGATGGATGACTTGATGTATTTCTTGAGTGGAGCAAGATTTTTTTCAAAGATTGATTTGAAAAGCGGATATCATCATATTAGAATGAGAGAAGGTGATCAATGGAAGACAACATTCAAGACGAATGAGGGGTTGTATGAATGGCTTGTCATGCCATTTGGCTTAAAAAATGCACCCAATACTTTCATGAGATTGATGAACAAAGTCCTGAAGGATTTCATAGGGAAATTCATCATTGTATATCTTGATGATATATTAATTTTCAGTAAGACAGAAGCAGAGCACTTAAGGAATTTATCTACAATGATGAGGAGATTACAACAAGAGAAATTGCTGATTAATATGAAGAAATCATCATTTATGAGGACATAACTCATTTATTTGGGTTTTGTTATCTCTGCGAATGAGTTGAAGATGGATCTCGAAAAGGTAGATGCAATTATGAATTGGAGCGTGTTTGAAGTTCGAAGCTTCCATGGTTTGGCAAGTTTCTACAAGAAATTCATTCGAAACTTCAGTGGAATTAGCGCACCAATGATGGATACGGCGAAGAAAAGACACAAATCTTTTCACTGGACAGAAGAAGCAGAGAAGAGTTTCAATCTACTGTAGAAGAAGATCACAGAACAACCAATTCTAGTTTTGTCGGATTTTAGCGAGACATCCCAGGTCAAGTGTGATGCGAATGGATTTGCAATTGGAGCAGTCTTGAGCCAAGACGATAGGCCGATCGCATACTTCAGTGAAAAACTGAATGAAGCGAAGATCAAGTACTCAACATATGAAAAAGAATTCTATGCAGTCATATAAGCACTAAAGAAATGGAGACATTATTTGGTTCCTAAAGAGTTTGTTTTGTACAATGATAATCACGCTTTACAATTCCTGACTCAATAGGAGAAGTTGAACCAAAAGCATGTTAAATGGGTTGAATTCATGAAGAATTTTACTTTTGTAACTAAGCATATTTATGGAACTTCTAACAAAGTTGTTGATTCTTTGAGAAGGAAATGTTTGCTTATGCAGGAATTCAGAGTCAAGACTTTGGGTTTTGATAACCTCAAAGAAATGTATAGGGATGACCCAGATTTTAAGGAGGCATATGAAGCATCTGAGAATCCAGTTCTCAAGGAAAAAAGCCAATGGACCGAGTATATGATCTAGGATGGGTTATTATTCAGGGGCAATCAGCTATGTATTCCAAAATTCTCCATGAGGGAGAACCTGCTAAAGGAAAAACATAGTGGAGGATTGGTCGGACACTTCGGTCATGATAAGATATTCTCAAAGTTGAATGGCTCATATTTTTGGCCAGGGATGAGGATAGATGTTAAGAAATTTGTGGACAGATGCAGGACTTGTCAGCACACAAAAGGGAAAAGGCAGAACACAGGGTTATATCAACCATTACCCTTACCAGAAAGGTTGTGGGATGCAATGAGCGTGGATTTTATATTGGGACTGCCAAGAACACAAAGAGGATGTGATTCAATCTTTGTGGTAGTCGACATATTTTCAAAGATGGCACATTTCATACCATGCCAGAAAACCAGTGACGCAACTCATATTGCGAACCTGTTTTTCAAGGAAGTCATCAGACTTCACGGTGTACCAAGGAGTATTATGTCTGATCGTGATACCAAGTTCGTGGGACATTTCTAGAGAACCTTATGGAAAAATATGGGGACAAGTTTGTCTTTTAGATCAGCATATCATCCTCAAACGAATGGACAGACAGAAGTCGTGAACAAAATCTTGGGAGACTTGTTGAGGAGCTTAGTGACTGAACACCACAATCAATAGGATCACATTCTGCCACAGGCAGAATTTTCTTACAATGACTCACTCAACAGAAGAACATGGTAGAGTCCATTCCAGATTGTATATGGAATGCAGCCAAGGGGAGTTTCTGAATTAAAAGATTCAGAACAAGTTGAATTCAAGAGTGCTAGTGCAGAAGACTTTGTAGAAGGAATGAAGGAGCTTCACAACTGAATTAAGGAGAGATTGCAGATTTCAAGTCAAGAATACAAGCGGAGAGCAGATCAACACAGGTGAGAACTTCAATTTGAAGTTGGTGATCTGATTCTTGCACATATGAGGAAGGAAAGGTTCCCAAGGGGAACGTATAATAAACTGAAGATGAAAAATATTGGACCATGCAAGGTCATAAGGAAATTTAGGGCAAACACATATGAGATTGAATTACCCAATGGGGTCGGAATATCACCGATATTCAATGTTTCGGATTTGTACCCTTACAGAGATGAAGAAGCAGGAGCAAAGGAAGAATAGAAATAAGTTCAGTGGACCAAACAGATGCATGTAGCTGAAAAGCCACAGATGCAAAATATAATTGACAAGAGGGTTAGCAAGAAGACCAGGAGGAAAGATTATTTTGAATACTTGGTCAAATGGAAGAGACACCCAGTTGAAGATGCCAGTTGGGAAGATGAAGAATAAATTCATAGGCATGGACAGACCGTGAAAGAGCTCATGAACAGGAATTCATGAAAATTTTCAAGTGAGAGAGTATGATGCAGGAGCATCATAAGCAGCCAACCAGGCAACCATAAAAGGCGGAAGACAGCTAGAAAAGCGCAACACACATTTTGCACATGTTGAAATGTTTTGAAGAAATTAATGAACAGATATTAATGTAGTAGTTAAAGGAAGCATACTTACATGCTGTAAACAGATCTTGAGCGATTTTCTCTCATCTGTCGGATGTAGTAGACATTAAATCTAATAAATGAAAGTAGGTAGCTTTGAATTAATAGATTAGATAGTTTTAGGAGCGTAGGAGGGAAAACAAATATAGACACCCTCACCTTTGTATTATTGTATGATTAGATCATTAGCGTAGAGCAGAAGAAGAGAGTTGTAGTAGAGAGCTGTAGAGAAGAACCCATGTACAGGAGATTGAATTAATATATGAAGCTTTGACTCAGATTTCATGGTGTTATGATGCTTACTGTTTACATAGGCTGAATGGTATGCTTACAGTTGTTTTATTCTCTCTGTTATGGATTTTTTATGATGCTATGTTGTGTTGAATGTATGATTTCATGTTGAATGTATGATTTCATGTTGAATGTATGAATTCTGAGAGAGAAAGAGAATGAGTTTCAATTTTTTCCCTTCCTGAGAGAAGTTCCTGTAAGGATTTCAGTGAAACGTCCGCAAGGTCTGCATTAACAAGGGTTCTGAGTCTATCTCAGAAATCTCAGGAGGGATGCCATTGTTCTCATTCTAGTAGAAGTGTAGGTGAAGCAAATAAGTCGTGCAAGGTGTGCGTAGGCTAGTTGAAGCCTTAGAATTTATCAACTAAGGTTGAAGAGTGAAATACTACTATTGCTGAGAGTGCATAGAGTTGAAGAATCAAATACACAGAAGTATTTGAAATATTGCCTTAAAGAGTGTGTGCAGGAGTCCTTTTGAGAGTTGAGGTTGCAATAAAAAGATCAGGAGGGTCAGTGCCTTTGAAGTATTCAAAGGAAGATGGGGAGCTAAATCATCGCGCAGAAGTTAAGTCCCAGAGAAAGAACGTCGAGTCAATTTGGGCCAGATATTCAGAGGAAGGAATCGAACGATTAGAATTCTTAGTGGAGAATTCGCGAAGTTGCGGGGACCGTAGGATCCAATAAAGCTGCAGGGTGGTTAGGAGTTGGATGAACCCACCAATCTAGTGTCAAGAATCAACGAAGAATGTCGATCATGGTCAGTTCAAGCCATTGGATCATTCTTTCGAACTCGGAGTTTGTGAGTTTGGAGGGCAGACCAAATCCTTTGGTTGTGCGAACTCTCGAGTAGCGAGAAGTAGGAATAACTGTTGGATCGAAACCTCTTCACTATATCCTGTATCTGGGTTTCGAAGGTTGGGAGGAATCAGTTTCGACTGCAGAAGTCATGAAGGACGAGGGCCGAGGTCTCAAGCAAACACGTGGTGCATCCATCAAGTGGGGACCACGTGGTTGACAGGTGGACACTCGTCACCTGGGAGGGGGTCAACACCCTATTGACTTCTCATGCTTTGGGTTCTTGTAAGAAAGGAGCACAAAGGCTCAACAAACCAATTCACGAAGTTGCAAGCTGTGAGAAGTGCTGAAGGAGTCAAATCTTCTCTGACTTTCGCATCTCAGAGTGTCGTAAAAGAAGGGTCTGGAGGTTCAACCCTTCAACTCGTGAACTCGCGAGTTGCGAGTGAGGTTAGTACTTAGCTCTAGCCGGTGGTTACACATGGAGGGCGCTAACAAGGAGGAGCCATATCCCATTGTATGTCGGGTATCAGCGTTTGGTGAAGAAAAGCCGAGGGTCTTCGACCTGCGAACACGCGAGTTGTGAAAGGCGTTTGCGCAAGGACCAGTTCGTGGTCATATTGAAGTGTAAGGCTCGCACCTGGAGTTAAGGTGGACAGGGTGGGTTTTTTAATAAGGACCTGTGGATACACTCTTGTTTGTGTGAAAATTTCCCGTAGGGAAATTGAAGAGTCAAACCGACTCAGAGGAGAATTAGAATGATCCTGTGCAGATCTCAGCCCAAGGGTTGGGGGTCGGCACCACGCCCTTTTGTGAGAATTTCCTTAGCATTCCATCATTATCCCTTTCTCCCTCCATTTAACCCATTCACTTCCCAAGAAGAGATCATAAGGTTTAGAGGAGAAGATTATACAAAGGTGCACTTGGAGCTTGGTGAAGAGGAGCCCAGACCAGGTTCGCGGAACAGTAGCCGTATTTGATTGTAAAGGTATAATCATTGATTTATAAATAAAATACTTAATTTTCTTGTCCCAAATCATGGTGTACTGAATTATTTTATTGGTTTATGTTTTTACATTCTAACATCTAACCCTAACTTGTATATGGGATAGCATGCTTGTAGTTTTATGTTTGTCAATATTTAGATGCAGGTCAGCCCTGGGAGGAGGCGTGGAGTCAACAAAACTTCCAAGTGCAAGGAGGTCATCACCAGACATGGAGTAGAGGTATAGTTACCTGATCTTCCTCATCTTTAATTTTCTTGTATTCGTTTTGGCATGTTTGGGGTAGTTTAGAGAAGTAATTGACTTTTATACAGTTCATTTATATGCCTACATTTTGAAGCCTGGTGTAGTCATAGGGGTGGTTTCCCCACTAGCAACAATGCATGCGAAGTAGTCGTCCACCATTTTAACTACAAATAATTGTGCATCCAACAATCTGTCATCTAGATTCCCTGCATCTTCTCTTGATAGTATGCATGATAAGTGATTTGGTCGTGCATGTTGAATTTTTTATATGAGAAGATATTGTATGTGAATGAATATCTTATTACAATGATGAGTGTTCTATATATAAAGAGCATATGGTGACCATCCATGAAGAGATGCGTCCCTTGGGTAATAAATATATTTATACTTTATATTATATTATACATACAATATAAATATACTTTATACTTTATATTATAAATATAGTATTACATTAATAATATTGCTTAATAGTTAATAATCATATTATTAATTATCAATCT
>SNQJ01S0027295.1:31622-67335 GCA_010110895.2 Picea sitchensis | reverse complement strand
TATCCATCTAGTACTTCCTTGAACTAATTGACTACATCATCCCAACGTCACAAATCTAGTTGCTTGTTATCTCTCTAATACCATTTGAGTATGGTGCCTCATAATGTACCTTTCAATGTGATCCACTAGGTGGATAGGTTAATTCTTTTCCCAACTCCCCAATGGGTATTACAAGAAAATATATGATCATTCAAACCCCTAGTGCCATCAAAAGTCGACAACTTTGATATATCACATTGACACTTATTTTTAGCATTGTTCTACTTCTTCTCCTTATTACATAGGTCTAGGTATATCTCTTTATAGAATGTTTGAATACATCACCCTTTACTCTTGACAACCTTCTTCAATCAATTGGATATTCCTGATGATGCTTTAGGTGAGTCAATATTTTGGTCTATGTATTCTTTTTCAGAGTCTACCACATGTTTGAAATTGGTCTCTATGATTTGAAACTCTTTAGACATTCCCTCCCCATTTGTTAGTGATGTATTCAAGGTTGTCTCACCATCATGGTGTCATCCTGTTAATCCTTGAGATGTGGCAATACTTATTCTTTCTATTTTTATGCAATATGTGTTATTTGGACCATAACATTTGAGATCATAGTGGACAAACCTTCGGTTGGGCTCTTCTATACGAATCATTATAGCATTTTCTCTCTAATATTTTTTTGTTATATTGAATTGGCATAAGACTTGAAATGTTGAAAAGGAGAAACATTAAAGTATCTATGGTAAAACATTTCAGGTTTTGATTCACTATATTTTTACAGTACATGTTGTAGAAGTTAGTGTTTTTTCTTAGTCCCAAACCTTGATTAAAGCATAGCTTCTACCAAAAATCTCATATCTAATATTGAGTCGTTCAATTTAAGTAAACTAGTGCCATTGGAAAGAGGATGGAGTAGGATATTATAGGTCCAAATCATGAAGTCCTATAGGTGTAATGTGATAGGGTATACAAGTTCGCTCCCTAAATAGGGAGGAAATAAAAGGTTTTGGAAATTCCACTATAACGTTGCCTTGGAAGATCCAAATTCCATGGGATCAATGGAAGCCTATAAAGGATATATCATATTACATCCTGTACAAGTCTAATCAACAGAATATTAGAATTGATAAGGCTATAACAAGTGCAAGGTCGAACAATAAAGCAAACCCCAAATTAGGCCTTTACAAAGTCTATCAACTTAGAATTATTATAAATTTTGATTAGAAGCTCATTTAATGGTGATTCAAACGGGGTTAGAAATATGAATCATAGAAAAATATATGGGCATCAATTTTGGTACATTTGAGGATATTTTCTTGAAAAATGACCATTACCATGGGAAGAAACAAGAGACTATGTAAGAATTTTCCAAGTTGAATAATGTACCAAGAGAAATTATGGAATACCATAAATTTACTATCTCTTCATCCTCCATTCCAAACCAATGATGTCACTACCATTAAAATCACACACATTCTATGACAAATTTTCATGTATTAAAACAATAGGTTGGATACATCTTCTTATATATCTTAAGACCCAGTCCCCCCCATAGAGCACTCCCCTCCATCAGAGCCAAATATTATTAGCCTATAAAACCCCAACACAAAATACCTTGAGAGCCCTCCCCTCCATATCATTACCTTACAAAAACCCAACACAAAATAATTGATGCAGTAATATTATGTTTTCCACGAGACTCTTCCAAGACACTATGATTGTGACATTTCTCCACTTGATTGTTCTAATTTGATACTAGGTCTCTGTAATGTACCTCCCGTTTCGTACAACAACAAACCTCTTATAACAAGTGCAATTTTTTTTTGGGGTGTGTGCACGTGTGTACAAGGGTAATACATACATTTGACTCTGCGTCGCAACATGACGATGAACCTGACGCATACAGCTGCGACCACAACATAACAACCTAAGACACACATCAAGCATCCTGAAGCAAATAATGACAATCAATTGAAAACAAAATAAGACTGACTACCTGCCCGTCCTACCCTACAATGGTTAGGACCTCCAGGACACATAAGCAATGCTCAAGCCCAGGTTCCCATAGATTTTGAACATTTAAGGTCTCAAGGATGGCGACTGTTATGAGGAACAAGGAGGTGTCTACATCCCACCCGACACAACCAGACCAAGCGTACTAAGCTAAGGACCATCATCCTAACAACCCCCACGCACCCCAGACAATACAAAAATTAAAATCTATACCAACAAACTTATCCATATTCTGGATATGAGCAGCTTTCAATCAAGTATCTCATAAGAAAATCAACGCGAGGGATTTTTCATTATTAAGTGGCATTCTCTCAGAAATGAAAGTTAAGAAATGCATTTTCAAGTCACTTTTATAACCCTACAAATGGGAAGAGCTTCTAACCAACAATGAAACTAGAGTACCACTACTGATAAGTGTACATGGTATTACAACATAAAAACCATTAACATTAACTTAAAATGATGGCAATTGATTGAGTAGATCTTAAGAAGTATTTTAATTACAACGTAAAAACCATTAACATTAACTTAAAATGATGGCAATTGATTGAGTAGATCTTAAGAAGTATTTTAATCTCTTTGAAAAAAAACAAATGTTACAAGGACCAATTACCTTCAATTAAAAATATCTAGTTTCTTATAAAAGGAACAATAGAACAACTCATTTATATCAATAGTAGAACAAATGATAGAATTATATAACAACTAATTTTTATACTTGTTCTCCACTAATATGAGAACCATCAATTACATTTAACTCTAAATTACATCAATAATACATTTATTGTGATAATATACCTCCCTTACTCTGAAGCAAATAAATAATGCTCATTATTTATAAGCTAACTAGATTGTCTAGATTAGGATTCAGCCATTAATTTACAATCAAGGAAATTAAAGGCCACCAGTCTAGCAAGTGAAATAAGCAACCCATCTTTAACCCAACTCCTTCCAACTAGCCATTAATTGATAATAAGCAACCATTTAAACTAGAAGGTTGTCATTAAAATAAACCAAGAAGCAACTAACAAAGCCTTTATCTCGAGCAATTAATTAAGGCAGTTAATAACATGACATTTAATAATAGATAACCGACATTCATTGTGAAGTAAAAAAAAACAGGGCCGACTTATTCCAGACCAAGTATGAATTATGAGGACGGAATCAATGCGGAAAGACGAATTTAAGAGTGACTGACAGCGTTCAAGTAATTTCACCATTAAATTAAAAGTATGGTAATCCAGCTGGCACATTGACCAATAAATTTGCCCAACACTTAAATTGACTGACCAACGGTAAACATTCTGGAAACTTCGTTTTACAGGGGTGGAATTAATAGAAATTTAATCTTAACAAGAAATACGTAATCTGAGTTAGATCGCTTTTATCGATTTTTTGAGTTAATTTTTTTTTTCTCATTTCTGAGTTAAATGAAACGTAGAAGTTATCGATTCGAGTCCTCATCATTACTGTGAGAGTCAGATTTGAAGGTCAGCGTGACAGTGTGTCCGCGTGGGTTAAATGTCTGAAAAAAAATGTTACAGAACGCCGAGTGGATGGTGTAAGCCACAGTCACGGAGAGTGGTTCCAATCTTCTGAGTAAGGAAGCGTGGTTTAGGTAACTATAACACAACTCAAAATGCCATACCACTAGGGAAGGACGGCACCAACGGCAGTGGCTGGAAGGTAAGATCCGAGGTAAGGGCGTCGTAAAGGAATTTGTGGTAAAAACAAATTTCGTGGTAAAAAAAAAAGACGTGGACAGACCTGGGCAACATCAAAAGTAGTCAGCTCGGGTAGGTGCTTAAGCCAGAGGCAGGCGTCCTTAGGAGTGGCAAGGGCGGTCGTTAACAAATAACTCGTAGGCTATGATGCAGAAGAAATTAAAAATCGGGGTTTAATTCTTCTTTACAGTCATACAATACACCAAGGTTAAGTTCTCGTGTGATTATTATTGCTTCCCTATTAATGCACAAGTGAAAAAGAACTACGATCAACAGCTTACAACCATCCCATTCGCAATTGCAGAATTACCATTTTCCCCCTTTTTTTATCCATTCTTACATACAACCTCCGGATAGTATTTTACATCAGTACGCAATTACTATCATAGATTTGAAATTTGATACCTTTTTACATCTCAAAATACTGATAAAAAAAAAACGTTTTCTTGTATTATAAAACACAGTCATAAAAATGCCCATAATACTTCAATGATGATATAATTTCACCTTCCATAAATGTCAAAGGAACGCAAAGGAACGCAGTCAGACAAGGATTCCAACACAAAACGCAGACTAGAATAAAATGTAGGCAATCAATCGGATGGGCGAGGCCCAAGATAAATTTATCAATATTATTGTACCGAGATAGATTCGTAGAGAAACAAAAGGGGCCATCAAAAACAATCACAGAGCTAATTTGCGAGTGAGGTAATACAACACAGTGCGGGTTCAATCATCAATATATAAAATGCAGAGATAAACCTATCCGACAGTCATAAAATGAAGAGTAAAGACCTTCTCCATCAATTAAATTCAAGGTTATTAAAACGCATCAAGGAGCAAGGCAGACCATTCAGCCAAGGAAAAACAGCTAACCTTCCCAATACACATGCAAATCTAAACAAACATTCTACAACATTTTATCTTTCAACCAAAAAAAATGTACCGTTGCCTGTTCGCCTGCTTCGAGGGACGTCCACGCGCTCCGTGCAACTCCCGCTCGCCGACCATCGAGACTACATCGGTACCTCCCAGCCAATGGTAGGGGTACTCTTCTTCCCCCTTATCCTCTTGAGCTGCAAAGGGGCCACACACTATCCAGAGGTTACGTCTAGCTCCCAGCTCACCTCACAAGGCCGAGCTACCACTCCTCTCCGAGCTGGGTATCCCAACTCCGACAAGTAAATTAGTCAAGTCAATATTCCTGCAACGTAATGTTATGCAAACAGAAGATCCCCTTCTTCCTTCTCCTCCCTCTCTTTTATAGAGTTTTCGAACTTCCTTTCTTTCCCTAAATCATTGGATGCAAGACAGACAAGGACAAGGGATACGGGGCTATGATTCCATGAGAGAGGGGGATAAAGGGGCTAAGTATTTTATTATTATTTTTTATTCACCCATATTTGCTTTAGTGGGGAAAAGTGGTTATTATCTTGTTGAGGGAGGCCATGTGGTTCTTGGTTCTTGTAATTATACAAACCATCTCTTGGGATATTTGGAGGCTATTCTTGCTTTGGGGGTTCTTCATCCATGGGGGTGAATTCATTTGGGAGTTATTAATTCATTTGTTGCTTCCATTTCCTCATTCTTTCTCATTCATGTGCTCTTGGGTTAGGAATGGAAACAAATGGTTGGAGGTAGAGAGCCATTGTTGGACGACTGTGAGGAATTACTGATCATTCTAGGATGGAATGGATTCCTGTGTGCATGATATTGATGGAAGTTCTAAAAGAAATATCCACAACTGAGAATCCTTGGAGTTTCTAGCATTGATATTTCCTGACTAGTAGCACTGGAGCCCTATAAATAAATTGGAACATCCTGAGGGACTGCATTGCAGAGAAATGAGTTCATTTCTTTGGGTTGTGTGGGTTGAAGGGGGAGAATGATGGAAATTATGATTGTTGTGTGGTTGGGAAAACCTAAAAACATGTTAGCTAACTGTTGTTTGTTTAGAGTCGACCTAGGACCCATCCTTGTGGATTCATATCCCTAGCTTGGGGGTGACCTGCTATTGATATTTGGAACCACAATGTTTAAATTTGGGTGAAACATCCATGGTCTACAACAAGTTGGTGAATGGTTTAATCAATGATAAGTGCTCTCTGTTTTTTATTGTATATTTATATTCCACTGTGTATAATTATTATCTTTGAGATGATGTGTTTATGCTATGTCGATTTTCTATTAATGTTGTGCATGGCATGCTACTAAGCATTATTTTATGGTTTAGCATGTTCTGGTTAATTGCATGCTTTGGATTCATGTTCTTGATTAATTAAAGAATGGGACATAATTCATAATTAGTCCAAGAGGGAGAATTTGGAAGTACCAGGGAAATAGGTATGTTTCAGATCAATATCCAGGAAAATTGTTTTTCATTTGGTGATGTTGGGTATATCAGAAAGTGGTATTCAGAGCATTCTCTAAGTCAGTCTTTTGAGGTAGCGTGGCATAGCCTAGTGGTTAAGTATATTACAAATTGGTATCAAATATGTAGGTTTACAACACTGGGCCTTCAAGGGTCTTCTTCAAGACTAAGATTTTTCTTTTGAAATTAATTGATTATATTTCTATGGGACATCACCAGAGTGGAGATTTTTATGGTTAAACATTGCCTTAATTTAATAGCCCTGAAACGTATTTAGGTGATTCCTCTCGGCCCTAGATTTCCATCGATCCCTTACTTTATTGATTTGGGAATAAGAATCAAGAGTTATGCCTTCTGGAATTCTAGTGAACAACCATCATCGATCTCTCCTTTTGATCCAGGATCTTTTCATCCTGTGACTTATTAAATAATTGTATTAAATGAGCATAAACGAAAGTATACCATAAAGAAGGAAAAATTCAAAAGGAAAGATACATAAACATACAATAAGAACACAAAATCTTGATAACGGAGTTCATCCCTAGTGGACTATGTCTCCGGGTCCTACTCTCAAATGGGTAGGCCTTTTTTTTAACTCCAGAAAATAGTTGGGAAAAATACATAAGTATACCTCATTCTAGAGTTAATCTATAGAAGATTTGCTCAGATCAGAAAACAAACATCACCACTGCTTTTGTGGCATCGATTTATCTAAAAATGACTGTCTCCACGCATCGATATGAGTCTAGCACTTTCAAACCCAAGAAAAATATCACCTCAGTTTTCGTGCCTTTGTCTCAAAAATTCGTTCCTCTTCTGTACGACCACCCCTTTGGTTCTCCTCCTAACTTATACAAATGAGCATAAATATCTATACAAAAGAATTTATCACCAAGTGTTGTTCTCAACTTGTAATGAGAACTTGTATGCCCATACATGAGAGATGAATCCCTTTTTATAACCCAAAGGGGCATCTTTACATAACAAAATAATTAATTACAACCCCTTTACAAAAGTCCACTTTGATAGGGTTTTTTAGAATCTTTTCCATTCGTTCCAATAGTATGGAATGGTTTGTTTGAGCCATTGTTTAAATATGGCATATATAAATAAGATATTAAAAACAAACCCCATTAAAATAGAGCACATGGCATAACAATATGGTTAGTAACCCACTTAAAATTAGTTATCATGGCATATCTTTTAATGAGTGTGGTTTGTTGTAAACCCAATTATTACATAGTTTCTTGTGGCATATAATATGGAAGAGCACGCATGGCATACGTTGTTTGGAATCCCATAAATTGTGTAACCTCGAAGTAATGGTTCTGGAGCACGCGAATCTTGGAATTGATATATATCATTTGTTGGAGTGTGGTCGCATGAATTAGCACATAACCAAGGGCTGGGCGAAGGCCCTATCCTTTTTCTCCTCCCACATAGAAAATTATATCAACTTAAATAATATTTGTGCCATATAATAAACAAGGAATATGTAATGGCATGTTGGCTAGCGTGGAGTGTAAGGCCTTTGTGCTAGGAGGTAAAGGATTTCAACTCTCGTAGGCTCCAATATAGCTTTTAATGAACTGTATTGTAAGAGGCCAATGGGGGGTTGCCACGTGGCAACCTCTCATTGGTTGTCCTATACCACATGTCAATTGGAGACTGAAACACATAGTCTACCACATGTACCTATAAGAACCTACCATATATACCTGTAACATTGTGCCACATCTCCCTAGACAAAAGTGCCACGTGTCACCCTTACAGTGGTGACACGTGTCACCTTGACCTTTGACTTTTTGACCAAGTTTGAATTGAAATTTGATCTCTTCTAACATTTGCATACGAGCTCTGTTTGAGGATTCGTTTGTGCCATTAGAAATCTTGTGACGTTCTCTTTGCAATAATGTCATTTTTACTGAGTTTTGGGAACTTTAAATTTTTTCCCTTTCTCTGTCTACTGAAGCCATTCTGAGCATCCTGTGTTGCCTTTGCGAGTTCTGAGTTGTTCTTATCCTTCTTTGTATCCTTTTTGGATCACACCTTCCAACTGAGAGATTTTTGGACCACCAAAAGATTTCATCAATCAATTGGTAAGTGAGGGAAGAGTCCCCTCACTTTATCCTTTTCAATCCACTTTTCCTTGCTTGGATGTGTGCCCTTTAAGCCTACTTGAAGATAATCAACATCACCCATGTGTGAAGTCTTCATCCTTCTATCTAAGGATGATATCTTCCTATGATATCTTCCTATAACTCATCAACTGAAGGTATTGATACTTCCTCATCCTGATCCATGATCATGGGAGGCTAAAAAAGTTTCATGTTCTCTACATTTACAACTAAGTAAATATGCATATAATGTGGAAGATCTAAATGGAAAGCATTAGTGCCTCTTTTCTCCAATATAGTGAAGGGTCCATATCATATGGGCTTGAGTTTCTTGTCTTCAGCCTTCAATCATTCCTTGTTGATGTGAAGCCATACCCGGTCTCCAACCTGGAAATGATGGTTAACCTTGTGCTTTTCATGTTGAGCTTTATACATTTCTTGACTTTTCTCCAATTGTTCCCTGACTGCCTTGTATATCTGTTGGATCCTCTGGATGAACTTGTAGGCTTTGTTCCTTATTCGTTCTTCATTCACATAAGCATCTCCCCCATACATTAAGTCCAAAGGAACCTTGGTTAGATACCCAAAACATGTCTCAAAAGGTGAAATCTGAGTGGATGAATGTAAAGATCGGTTATAAGAATGTTGTACATAGGGTATCTGTTCATCCCATAACTTGGGATTCTTGCTGCAGTAGCCTCGAAGAAAAAGTACCATTATTCTATTTACCACCTCTGTCTGTCCATCAGTTTGTGGATGGAAATCAATGCTCCTCTTCAATTTGGTACCCATCATTCTCCACAAGCTAGTCCAAAAATCCCCAAGGAATTGAGTATCTCGATACGAGATAATGGATGTGGGTAACCCAAAGTGAACCCAAACATACTGAAATAAGAGATTAGTAGTCTGCTCAACAATGATCTTCTTTTACATGGCATCAAGATATGCATCTTGCTAAACCTATCCACTACAACATATAAATAGTCATGACCCCATTTAGTCATTGGTAAACCCCCTACAAAATCCATGTAAATTCTTTCCCATGGATGGGATGGAACATGAAGTGGTGAGTATAGCCCCAGTTTTATATTAGTGGGCTTACAAGTAGAACACATCACACAGCCCTTTACATATTTAGTTACAATTGCTTTCATTTGAGGCCAGTAACAAAACCTCTACAAATGAGCCATAGTTTTTCCTACCCCAAAATGCCCAGACACAAGAGAAGTGTGAGCTTCTCATATTACATGGAATCTTTCACTTGTAGGAATACATAGCTTCCCAAGATGATAGATTAATTTTCCCTTAAGACAATAGTTCTCTACCTGTGCACCATGGGTTAGCTTATCATATGCTTCTTTAAAATCTTCATCGATGGCATATTTTTCTACACAGCTATCATGCGATAAAGAAGTATTCTTCAAAATAATAGAAGCAACAATAGGAGGTCTAGAAAGCATATCGACTACCTTGTTACTTGTACCCTTCTTGTACTTGATTACCGAATGAAATTGTTGTAGAAAACCCATCCATCTATAGTGTCGAGATTGTTGAAGTTTGGTCTATTCTTGAGGATATTGTAAGGGTTGGTGATCTGTATGTATAATTATTTCCTTCCCTAACAAGTAGTGCTTCCATTTCTATACGCTTTGAACTAATGAATACAACTCTTTATCATATGTAGAATAGTTAACAACAACTTGGTTAAAACTTTCATAGTGGTAATAGATAGGATTACGATATTGCATCAATACTGCACCCATGGCATATCTTCTAACATCCGTCTCGATCTCAAAAGGCTGTTGAATATTCGACAGTGCTAATATCAGTGCGGTATTGATCTTCTCCTTCAAAGTGTCGAAAGATTTTTGTTGCTTTCCTTCCCACTAAAAAGTGTTCTTCACATTGGTTAAGGCATGAAAAGGAGTTGTTATAAAGGATAAGTTGGGAATGAATCTCCTACCATACTGGACTGCACCTAAGAAGCTTCGTACTTTGGTTACACTCTTTGGCTCATGCCAATTTACAATTACATCAATTTTGGAAAGATAAATTTTCAATTCTCCTCCTCCTACAATATGACCTAAGTATACAAGTGCAGTCTTGCCAAATTCACACTTAGAAATTTTCACATACAACGTTTCCCTTTGCAAAGTATCCAATACCTTCTTTACATGACTTACATGTTCATCCCAAGTCCCGCTAAAAACAAGAATGTTGTCTAAATACACAATCACAAATTCATCTAGGAAAGGCCTGAATACCTCATTCATCACATGCATGAAATTTGTCGGAGTATTACAAAGCCCAAATGACATAACTAACCACTCAAACAATCCCTGTTTGGTTTTAAAGGCAATGTTCCATGATCCTGTTCTGCAATCCCGATTTGATGATATCCACTTCACAAATCTAACTTAGTGAAATAAACAACATTCTTCAACTGATAAAGTAAATCATCTATACGAGGAAGAGGGTATCGATTTTTCACTGTGATTTTGTTTATGGTCCAATAATTGACACACATTCTCCATGTGCCATATTTCTTTGGCACCATCACAATCGGAGAACCACACGGAGATGAACTGGGCCTAAGGAATCAATCGGATGGGCGAGGCCCAAGATAAATTTATCAATATTAGTGTACCTAGATAGATTTGCAGGGAAACAAAAGGGGCCATCAAAAAAAATCACAGGGCTAAGTTGCGAGTGAGGTAATACAACACAGTGCGGGTTCAATCATCAATATATAAAATGCAAAGATAAACCTATCTGGTGATCATAAAACGCAGACTAAAGAACTTCGCCATCAATTAAATTCAAGGTTATTAAAATGCATCAAGGAGCAAGGCAGACCATTCAGCCAAGGACAAACATCTTACCTTCCCAATACACATGCAAATCTAAACAAACATTCTACAACATTCTATCTTTCAACCAAAAAAAATGTATCGTTGCCTGTTCGCCTGCTTCGAGTGACGTTCGTGCACTCCATGCAACTCCCGCTCACCGACCGTCGAGACTACACCAGTACCTCCCAGCCAATGGTAGGAGTATTATTTTTCCCCCTTAGCCCCCTGAGCCGCAAAGGGGCCACACACTATCCAAAGGTTACGTCTAGCTCCTAGCTTGCCTCGCAAGGCCAAGCTACCACTCCTCTCCGAGTTGGGTATCCCAACTCCCACAAGTAAATCTGTCAAGTCAATATTCTTGCAGCGTAACATTACGCAATCAAAATATCCCCTTCTTCCTTATCCTCCCTCTCTTTTATAGAGTTTTGGAACTTCCTTTCTTTCTCTAAATCTCATTTAATTAAAGTTTTAATAAAAATTCCTAAAAATTCTCCTTCGTACAAGTGTCACCCATCCCCCACATTCCTCCAATAATTATTTTCTTTAAATTATTAATTGTCTTATTTCCCTCACCCACCGAGAGTTACTCCTAAAATTACTCCTAGGTGTCTCTAGATTCCCTTACAGGTTTTAAAGGCTTTCCCGATTATGAAGTTGCTAATTTAGTTCAATTTAGAAGGTTCTTAAATGCAGATTCTTTACTAAGTTGACCTCTCTCTTTTTACCATGAGTTCCCCTCTTTCCCTCTTTTTATTAGAGCTAAAAAAAATGACAGTTGTGGAATTTAACCTCTTTTTCCTTTTATTATTAATTTAATATCTTTTTAAACTATCAAAAATTAAAATAAATAATTTCTTCTTTACATTTTATATCCACAGATTTTATTTAATTTCTTACTCTCTTCATTTTACCCAAAAATTTATGAAGACCAAAATTATTACTTAAGTGGTTTTTATTTTAAATTTTATTATTTTTTGTTTATATAGATATTTTCTTAAGGGTAGACAAAAGTTTACCCCTAGCGAAGTTTCAGACTTAGATCTTAGATTCTGAAATGGGCGACATTTAATTAGGGAAGTTATTTTAAAATTTCTTAATGTGTTATTTGTCTTAGGGCCATCGAGGTTCATCCCTCTATCATCATCAACACGACGTGCCCTTCAGGATGCACTAGGTGCTCCAAGGGTGCCACTCGCCTCATCTGTTCCTTGGCGTGATGTTCCCTTCAGGATGCACTACATGCTCCAACAGTGTCACTTGCCTCTTGATTGATTGGTAGACATCAATAACCCCTGGAGTCAACACTCCGCCAGGTGAACTTGTGGGAGAGTAAGGGATTTTAAGGAATAAGGCCCCTGCCTTATTGCGCACCCTATAGAATCATTGCGAGCAACTATCGCAGTCTGCCCTCATGACATTGTGGGTCTTCTCTAACTAGGTAATCGTTAACCTACAGTTTGAGCCACGGCGGGAGTGCTAGTAGGCTGTGGCAGGGCTGTTGTCCACACCTCTCCCTCAACCTCTCTGGTAGTTGTGTGTGGCCCCTTTACTCCATATGTGAGTTTGGTCAGAAAGCTATCATCATCTTGCATCATCAACAAATCATGTCAGAACATATCCACATCATATCATCTAATCAGATGTATTAATATCACAGTAAAACAATCAACCCCAATAGCACACTCCCTGACTCAATCCGGAGTCCAAGGGGTTCCATTGATTCCTCTGCATCCTCAAGGTCCAAAACCCTACACACTCAATAAAATCGAGTCAATAGCACCTGTCTATGTCAATGCAGTAAAACAACATGTCATCTACCCATAACGCATCATAATCAAAGTCAAATGTTTTAATAGCATAATAATCCGGATCAGTTGCGAGCAAGTGTCCTCAAAGAATAACTTTGCTTAGTGCACCAGAGCGAGATGTTACATACACCCCCTCTTGGTCTAAACTTCATCCAGAAGTTTCTTAGTAAAAATGTCAAAATAAGTGTATCAAAGTATCATATGTCTATCTATCAAACAAAAATGGAAACTGCTAGCGCATATCATATGCGTCCTCCTAGGTCACCGAGTGTGGACTATAATTGTCCCACTGGACCTTGACTTGATCCACCGTTCGACGTCGTAGTTGTTGAACGCGATGATCTAAGATGCAGACCGACTCAGCCGTGAGTGCTCCTTTGTCTGATACCTGTAAGGAACTCATGTCAATAACATGTGTAGGATCACTAATATAATGTCTCAAAACTGATACATGAAAAACATCGTGCATACGCCTCAAGGAATTAGGCAAGGCTAGTCCATAGGCCAAAGGCTCCTTTCTCTCCACAATCTCAAAGGGTCCCATGAACCTAGGAGAGAGTTTAGCTCCCTTCCCAAACTTGATCAAACTCCTTTGTGGTTTAACCCACAAGAATACTTGATCGCCGACCTTGTAACTATGGTCGACACGATGCACATTGGCATAACTCTTCTGTCGATCTTGCGCTTCTTTAATCCTTTGCCTTATTTTTAGAATTAGCTCTTCCATTTCTTGGATTGCTTCTAGTCCTACCAGGACCCTATCCTCAAGCCGATCCCAACTCAAAGGTATCCGTCATGGTCGCCCCTAAAAAAACTCGAAAGGTGCCATCTTAATGGTGCTCTGGTAACTATTGTTGTAAGCAAACTCCACTAGTGGCAATAATTCTTCCCAATAATTTTGTTGGTCCATCACGTACATGCGCAACATGTCCGCCAAGGTTTGGTTAGTTCGTTCGATTTACCCGTCAGTCTCTCGGTGATACGCAGTACTAAAGTTAAGTTGGGTTCCCAAGGCGTCTTGGAAACTCGTCCAAAATCATCTAGTAAACACCGATCCTTAATTGGATATAATCCTCTTAGGCATGCCATGCAGCCTCACAATCTCACTGATGAAAACTCTAGCTATTTCAGGTTCTTGATACGTCGTACGCACAAGAATAAAGTGAGCACTCTTCGTCAGAGTGTCTATTACAATGAAAATCGAGTCGTGTCTCCTTTCCATCAGTTTCAATCCAACAATAAAATCCATCAAAATAACCTCCCATTTCAATTCCAGAATAGCGTGTGGTTGTAGTAATCCTACTGGGTGTTTATGTTCAGCATTTACTTGCTCACATTCTAGACAGTTGGCCACATAGTTGACTATGTCTGCCTTCATTCCCTTCCAGAAGAATAGGGGTTTAAGGTTTTCCCTCATCTTCATGACTCCCGGATGAGCCATGTATATTGCTCTATGAGCCTCGCTTAGGATCAACTTCCTCAACTTGTCGTCTGGTGGCATGTAAATCCGACCTTTAAACCTCAATAAACCATCGCCATCAAATGAAAATCCCTCAAATCGTGGTACCATCATTGTGTTTTGTCCGATAAAACCCTCGAACTCTTTGTACTAGGCATTGTCACGTTGTAAAGTTAGAAACTTTTCACATAGATTCATTTGAAGAGGTAACACTGAAAAGATGCGTGGTCTCCGACTCAAAGCATCCGCCACTCGGTTCACTGTTCCCTTTATGTAAGTAATCTCAAAGTCGTACTCACTAAGAAGTTCCGACCAATTTCGTTGTCATGCGTTCAAGTCACCTTGCGTAAAAATGTGTTGTAGTCCACAATGGTCAGTCTTTAGTTTAAATTTTTGTCCAACAAGGTAGTGTCTCCAAACCTTCAAGGCATATACGATGGCCAACAACTCCAAAACATGCATTGCATAGTTATCCTCATGCCTTCTTAGTTTCCTTGAAATCTAAGTGATCACTCATCCATCTTGCATCAAGACTCCGCATAATCCATCCTTGGATGCATCAGTGCATACCAAGAAGTCCATGTCCATGTCAGGGACCTTTAGTATCGGTGCGGTTGTCAATAATTCCTTGAGCCTCCGAAACGCTTTCACGCATTTCTCAGTCCAAGCAAACTTCTTTTTCTTCTTTTGCAACTCCGTGATTGGATTTGCTATCTTTGAAAATCCCTCGATGAACCGTCGATAGTATCCTTCTAAACCCATGAAGCTACACACTTCTGGGACATTCATAGGCGTAGGCCATTCCATAATAACCTCAAGTTTGGCTGGATCCATGACGATGCCTTCGCCAGAGATGACATGCCCTAAGTAATGAATCCTCGATTGATAAAATGAACATTTGGACAACTTCCCATACAATTTGTGCTCTCGCAAACACTGTAGTACCAAGCGCAAGTGCTCGTCATACTCCTCCATCATCCGAGAGTAAATCAAAATATCATCAATGAGTACTCGCGGAACACCCCATTCATCAAACTCATAAATACCCCTGGGGTGTTTGTCAGTCCAAACAGTAAAACAATAAACTTGTAATGTCCAAACCTCGTCTTAAAGGTGGACTTAGAGATGTCATCCTCCTTGATCCGTAACTGGTGTTACCTTGATCGCAAATCGATCTTGGAGAACACCGTCACACCCTTCATTTGATCGAACAGGTCATCAATTCTCAGCAATGGATACTGATTCTTGATCGTAGCCTTGTTCAGTTGATGGTAGTCAATGCAAAGCCTCCACGATCCATCCTTATTTTGTATAAAAATAACAGGTGCACCCCATGGTGACACACTAGGAGGTATGAGCCCCAAGTCGAGCATCTCCTTCAGGTGCATCTTCAACTCTTGTAACTCTAGGGTTGACATCCGATAAGGCGTTCTTGCTATCGGTTAAGTCCCTGGTTTTAGGTCTATGGTAAATTCCAATTCCCTCTCTGGCGGCATCCCAGGTAACTCCTCTGGAAATATGTCTGCAAACTCCTTCACCACTGGAAGGTGTTCTAGACCTTCTGCTACTCCCTTCTCATTTAACGCAAGGATCACATAAATCTTGCACCCCTTGCGCATACTCTTCTATAGCTTTAAGGAAGAGATGAACCTTAGGGAAACTCCCTGGTTCCATCCTACAATCACACGTCTCTGTCCCTCATCATCGACCAAGCTCAACCATTTTGTCTTACAATTGAGTATCGCCTCATGCGATTCCAACCAGGACATCATAAGATCCTAGGATCGTGACGTACAGGTTGGCCCTTAAGACAAATTCTCCTAGGTCAAGGACACAGCCTAAACTCATCCTTATCAACTGCCTTTACCTTAATCCTTTTTATCACCACACCAGAAATGAAACTCTCAGTTGCATCGGTATCTATCAAAATATTAAGATTCTATTCAACGATGATACCTGTCGTCTTGAGTACAGTCGAATGATGCTATGCCTGGCAGTTATTCACTGCTACATGAATCCGATCTGCCTTGCCCATATCTCCCACGGTAGTTGGTCCAGCTGATCCAAATGCTCTGGTTCTCTCCACTAGGCAGTCGCGCTAGTAGTGTGGCTCCCCACACGTCCAACACCCCTTCTTCGTCCCAGTAGTCCTGGTACCCGAAGTAGAAGATGGCGGCCCACCGGCCTAGAACCCAGGTTTATTCTGCTGAACAGGCCTAAACTGCTGCTGCTGCGGGCGACGTTGTTGCTGATGTTGTGGTCCCCAATAAGGTGTCCGCTGTTGAGGCGTTGGTCGTCGGGGTGTAGTGAAAGTGGATCCCCTCTAGAAGCCACAATATCCCCATGTATGCTTGTCTGGTGTCTGATGTTGCTATGCTCCAGAGGACACCTGCCCCACTGATAAGCTCCTCCTCTTCTATGAGGGCCTTCTGGACAACATCATGCAAAGTTTGGGGCATCAAAATCCTATTCTTTGCACGTAGGCTGTTGTTAAGGCCGAACACGAACTTGTTGACCTTAATTTTCTTAGTGTTGAGGTGTAGAGCATACCAGAGTAGCTCCAGAAAATGGGCCTCGTACTCAGGCACCATACGACCTTCCTGTCGTAAGGCGTTGAACTCATTGAGCTGACGCTCAATGCATTCCTCTAAAAGGTACCTCTCTCAAAACCATTCCTCGAATAGTTCCCATGACACATCTTCGATGGCCATGTTCAGCTGCGGTAGGAGCGTCTTCCACCATAGAAGAGCACTCCCCTTCAGTTGAAATACCACCATGCGGACCTTCATGTTGTAGGTATAATCGCGAAGTGCGAAGCACATAACCATGTTCTCCAACCATGCCTCGATGACAGCGTCGTCCGGGGTACGAAAGAACTCAGGAAATTTGACCTTCTCAAGTTCACGGTGAATACTACCTATACCGAATGGAGCGCACAGTGAAACCTCATTGGATGCTGGTACCCTGGCCTCATCTCTGTCCAAACGGATGATCAATGCCTCAAACATGTGCTGAAAAGATCTCATCATTCTAACTACCTCACCAACTGTTATCTGCTCCTGTCCGAGAACCTGCTCATCTCTTTGGGGGTTAGACCCCTCAGGCGTGGATTCTACTGGAGGCATCACACCTCCTCTGCTGGCACTTCGTCGTCTGCCTTTGTGGCATCCTCTAACCATGATTACTTTCAAGCACACAAGTCAACTCGATTATCAACCATAACCAAAACATATCAACGAAAGCCGTAGCGATCCCAAGTCACGGGTTTAACCTGGCTCTGATAACATATGTAACGTACCTCCCGTTACATAACTCT
Organism: Picea sitchensis; assembly: GCA_010110895.2. NCBI lineage: Eukaryota > Viridiplantae > Streptophyta > Pinopsida > Pinales > Pinaceae > Picea > Picea sitchensis. The sequence continues at coordinate 49,681 of SNQJ01S0027295.1, read as the reverse complement.
TCTGTCGATCATGCACTTCGTTAATCCTTTGTCTTATTGTTATCATTAGCTCTTCCATTTCTTGGATCATTTCTAGTTCTACCAAGACCCTATCCTCAAGCCGATCCCAACTCAAAGGCATTTGGCATGGTCGCCCATAAAGAAACTTGAAAGGAGCCATCTTAAAAGTGCTCTTGTAACTATTGTTGTAAGAAAACTCCACTAGTGGCAGGAATTCTTCCCAACGCTTTTGTTGGTCCATCACGTACATGCACAACATGTCCTCCAAGGTTTGGTTAGTTCGTTCGGTTTTCCCTTTAGTCTCTGGGTGATACGCAGTACTAAAGTTAAGTTGGGTTCCCAAGGCCTCTTGGAAACTCGTCCAAAATCGTCCAGTAAACACCTATCCTTAATCGGATATAATCCTCTTAGGCACGCCATGCATCCTCACAATCTCACTGATGAAAACTCTAGCTATTTCAGGTGCTTGATAAGTCATATGCATAGGAATAAAGTGAGCACTCTTCATTAGAGTGTCTACTACTACGAAAATCGAGTCATGTCTCCTTGTTGTCAGTTTCAATCCAATAATAAAATCCATCAAAACAACCTCCCATTTCAATTCCGAAATAGCGTGTGGTTGTAGTAATCTTACTGGGTGTCTATGTTCAGCATTTACCTGCTGACATTCTAGACATCTGGCCACATAGTTGACTATGTATGCCTTCATTCCCTTCCAGAAGAATAAGGGTTTAAGGTCTACCCTCATCTTCATGACTCCTAGATGAGCCATGTATATTGCTCTATGAGCCTCGCTTAGGATTAACTTCCTCAACTCGTCGTTTGGCGGAACGTAAATCCGACATGTAAACCTCAATAAACCATCGCCATCAAATGAAAATCCCTCAAATCGTGGTACCATCATTGTGTTTTGTCTGATAAAACCCTCAACCTCTTCGTACCAGTCATTGTCATGCTATAAAGTTAGAATCTTTTCACATAGATTCATTTGAAAAGGAAACACCGAAAAGATGCATGGTCTTCGACTCAAAGCATCCGCCACTCGGTTCACTGTTCTCTTTATGTAAGTAATCTCAAAGTCGTACTCACTAAGCAGTTCAGACCAATGTCGGTGTGGTGCGTTCAAGTCACTTTGTGTAAAAATGTGTTGTAGTCCACAATGGTTAGTCTTTAGTTCAAATTTTCATCCAACAAGGTAGTGTCTCCAAACCTTCAAGGCATATACGATGGCCAACAACTCCAAATCATGTGTTGTGTATTTATCCTCATGCCTTCTTAATTTCCTTGAAATGTAAGCGATCACTCGTTCGTCTTGCATCAAGACTTCGCCTAAGCCATCCTTGGATGCATCAGTGCATACCAAGAAGTCCGCGTCCATGTCAGGGACCTTTAGTATTGGTGCAATTGTCAACAATTCCTTGAGCCTCCAAAATGCTTTTGCGCATTTATCGATCCAAACAAAATTCTTGTTCTTCTTCTGCAACTCCGTGATCCGATTTGCTATCTTTGAAAATCCCTCGATGAACCGTCGATAGTATCCTGCCAAACCCATGAAGCTACGCACTTCCGGGACATTCATAGGTACATGCCATTCCATAATAGCCTCAACTTTGGCTAGATCCATGGCGATGCCTTCGCCAAAGATGACATGCCCTAAGTAGTGAATCCTCGATTGATAAAATGAGCATTTGGACAACTTCCCATAAAATTTGTGCTCTCACAAACAATGTAGTACCAAGCGCAAGTTCTCGTCATGCTCCTCCGCCATCCCAGAGTAAATAAAAATATCATCAATTAATACTTGGACGAACTTGTCCAAGTACTCGTGGAACACCCCATTCATCAAACTCATAAATACCCCTGGGGTGTTTGTCATTCCAAATGGTAAAACAATAAACTCGTAATGTCCAAACCTCATCTTAAAGGTGGTCTTAGGGACGTCATCCTCCTTGATCCGTAACTGGTGATACCCTGATCGCAACTTGATCTTGGAGAACACCGTCACACCCTTCATTTGATCGAACAGGTCATCAATTCTCAGCAATGGATATTGATTTTTGATCGTAGCCTTGTTTAGTTGATGGTAGTCAATGAAAAGCCTCCACGATCTGTCCTTATTTTGTATAAAAATAATAGGTTCATACCATGGTGACACACTAAGAGGTATTAGCCCCAAGTCTAGCAACTCCTTCAGTTGCATCTTCAACTCTTGTAACTCCAGGGTCGACATCCGATAAGGCATTCTTGTTATCGGTTCAGTCCCTAGTTTTAGGTCTATGGTAAATTCCAATTCCCTCTCTAGCGGCATCCCAGGTAACTCCTCTGGAAATACGTCTGCAAACTCCTTCACCACTGGAAGGTGTTCTAGACCTTCTGCTACTCCCTTCTCGTTTAACGCAAGGATCACATAAAGCTTGCACCCCTTGCGCATACTCTTCCGTAGCTTTTGGGAAGAGATGAACCTCAGGGAAACTCCCTGGTTCCGTCCTACAATCACACGTCTCTGTCCCTCGTCATTGACCAAGCTCAACTATTTCGTCTTACAATTGAGTATCGCCTCATGTGATTCCAACCAGTCCATATCAATCACGACATCATAAGATCCTAGGATCGTGACGTACAGGTTGGCCCTTAAGACAAATTCTCCTAGGTTAAGGACACAACCTATAACCTTTCCTCCAAATTTCGGTTTGGCTCCCGAAGCCATCTCCACGAAGCTAAACTCATCCTTATCCACTGCCTTTACCTTAATCCTTTTTAGCACCGCACCAGAAATGAAACTCTCGGTAGCACCGAGATCTATCAAAATACTAAGAGTCTGGTCAGCGATGATACCTGTCATCTCGAGTATAGTCGACTGATGCTCTGTCTGGCAGTTATTCACCACTACATGAATCTGATGGGCCTTGCCCATATCTCCCACAATAGTTGGTTCGACTGATCTGAACGCTCTGGTTCTCTCCACTGGGCAGTTGCGCTAGTAGTGTGGCTCCCCACACATCCAACACCCCTTCTTTGGCCCAGTAGTCCTGGTACCTGAAGTAGAAGATGGCGTCCCACCGGCCTAGAACCCAGGTCTATTCTGCTGAACAGGCCTAAACTAGTGCTGATGCGGGTGACGCTGCTATTGATGTTGTGGTTCTCGATAAGGTATCTGCTATTGAGGCATCAGTCGTCGGGGTGTAGTGAAAGTGGATCCCCTCTGGAAGCCACGATATCCCGACGTATGTTTGGCTAGTGTATGATGTTGCTATGCTCCAGATGACACCTGCCATGTTGGTCTCGCTAGAGTCCTACTCTGACCCCCGCTGATAAGCTCCTCCTCTGCTATGAGGGCCTTCTGGACAACATTATGCAGGGTTTGGGGCATCAAAATCCTAACCTTTGCACGTAGACTGCCGTTAAGGCCGAACACGAACCTGTTGACCTTAAGTTTCTCAGTGTTAAGGTGCAGATCATACTGGAGAAGCTCCATAAAATGGGCCTCGTAATTAGGCACCATACAACCTTCCTGTCGTAAGACGTTGAACTCATTGAGCTGACACTCAATGCAATCCTCCAAAAGGTACCTCTCTCGAAACCGTTCCTCGAACAGTTCCCATGACACGTCTTTGATGGCCATGTTCAACTGCAGTAGGAGCGTCTTCCACCATAGAAGAGCGCTCCTCTTCAGTTGAAAGACCACCATGCAGACCTTCATGTTGCAGGTATAATCGTGAAGTATGAAGCACATCACCATGTTCTCCAACCATGCCTCGGTGGTGGCGCCATCTAGGGTACCAAAGAACTCAGGAAATTTAACCTTCTCGAGTTCACGGTGAATACTACCTGTACTGACCAGAGCACATAGTGAAAACTCAGTGGGTGCCGACACCCTGGCCTCATCTCTGTCCAAACGGCTCATCAGTGCCTCGGACATGTGCTGAAAAGATTTCATCATTCTAACTACCTCACCAACTGCTATCTGCTCTTGTCCGAGAACCTACTCATCTCTCTGGGGGTTAGACTCCTCAGGCGTGGATGCTATTGGAGGCGTTGCACCTCCTCCCCTAGCACCCCGTCGTCTGCCCCTGTGGCGCCCTCTAACCATGATTACTTGCACGCACACAAGTCAACTCGATTAGCAACCGTAACCAAAACATATCAACGGAAGCCGTAGCGATCCCAAGTCGCAGTTTTAACCTGGCTCTGATACCATATGTAATGTACCTTCTGTTTCGTACAACCACAAACCTCTTATAACAAGTGCAATTTTTTTTTTTTTTTTGGGGGTGTGTGTGTGTGTGTACAAGGTTAATACATACATTCAACTTTGCGTCGCAACACGATGACGAATCTGACGCATACAAATGCGACCACAACATAACGACCTAAGATGAACATCAAGCATCCAGAAGCAAAGAACGACAATCAACTGACAACAAAGTAAGACTGACTACTCGCCCATCCTACCCTGCAATGGTTAGGACCTCCAGGACATATAAGCAACACTCAAGCCCAGGTTCCCATCGATTTTGACCATTTAAGGTCTCAGGGCTGGCGATTATTCTAAGGAACAAGGAGGTGTCTACATCCCTCCCGACACAAGCAGACCAAGCCTACTAAGCTAAGGACCATCATCCTAACAACGCCCACGTGCCCTAGACAATACACAAATTAAAATCTATACCAACGAACTTATCCATATTCTGGACATGGGTAGCTTTCAATCAACTATCTCATAAGAAAATCAATGTGAGGGATTTTTCATTATTAAGTGGCATTCTCTCAGAAATGAAAATTAAGAAACTCATTTTCAAGTCACTTATATAACCCTACAAATGGGAAGAGCTTCTAACCAACAATGAAACTAGAGTACCACTATCGATAAGTGTACATGGCATTACAACATAAAAACCATTAACATTAACTTAAAATGATGGCAATTGATTGAGAAGATCTTAAGAAGTATTTTTATCTCTTTGAAAAAAAACAAATGTTACAAGGACCAATTACCTTCAATTAAAAATATCTAGTTTCTTATAAAAGGAACAATAGAACAACTCATTTATATCAATAGCAGAACGAATGATAGAATTATATAACAACTAATTTTTATACTTGTTCTCCACTAATACGAGAACCATCAATTACATTTAACTCTAAATTACATCAATAATACATTTATTGTGATAATATACCTCCCTTACTCTGAAGCAACTCATATAATGCTCATTATTTATAAGCTAACTAGATTGTCAAGATTAGGATTCAGCCATTAATTTACAATCAAGGAAATTAAAGGCCACCATTCTAGCAAGTGAAATAAGCAACCCATGTTTAACCCAACTCCTTCCAGCTAGCCATTAATTGATAATAAGCAACCATTTAAACTAGAAGGCTGACATTAAAATAAACCAAGAAGCAACTAACAAAACCTTTATTTCCAACAATTAATTAAGGCAGTTAATAACATGACATTTAATAATAGATAACCGACATTCATTGTGAAGTAAAAAAAAACAGGGTGGACTTATTCCAGACCAAGTATGAATTATGAGGACGAAATCAACGCGGAAAGACGAATTTAAGAGTGACTGACAGCGTTCAAGTAATTTCTCCATTAAATTAAAAGTATGGTAATCCAGCTAGCACATTGAGCAATAAATTTTCCCAACACTTAAATTGACTGACCAGCGGTAAACATTCTGGAGACTTTGTTTTACAGGGGTGGAATTAATAGAAATTTAATCTTAACAAGAAATACACAATCTGAGTTAGATCACTTTTATCAATTTATTGAGTTAATTTTTTTTTTGCTCATTTCTGAGTTAAATGAAACGTAGAAGGTATCGATTCGAGTCCTCATCATTACTGTGAGAGTCAGAGTTCAAGGATAGCGTGACAGTGGGTGTGCGTGGGTTTACTGTCTGAAAACAAATGCTGTCTTGGAAGAAATGCTCCAGTTAAATTCCGATAATTCGCTGTCAAGGGGTAGATGATTCATGACCATCACCTAACACGGAAAGGCAGGAAAAGGGGGTAGACATCCATTGCACAGAACACTGAGTGGATGGTGTAAGCCACAGTCATAGAGAGTGGTTCCAATATTCTGAGTAAGGAAGCGTGGTTCAGGTAACTGTAACCCGACATCAAAATGCCATACCACTAGGGAAGGATGGCACCAACGATAGTGGCTGGAAGGTAAGATCCGAGGTAAGGGCTTCGTAAAGGAATTTCTGGTAAAAACAAATTTTGTGGTAAAAAAAAAGACACGGATAGACCTGGGCAACATCAAAAGAAGTCAGCTCGGGTAGGTTCTTAAGCCAGAGGCGAGCGTCCTTAGGAGTGGCAAGGGCGGTCATTAACAAATCACTCGCAGGCTATGATGCAGAAGAAATTAAAAATCGGGGTTTAATTCTTCATTACAGGCATATAATACACCAGGGTTAAGTTCTCGTTTGATTATTATTGCTTCTCTATTAATGCACGAGTTAAAAAGAACTAGGATCAACAGCTTACATCCATCCCATTTGCAATCACAGAATTACCATTTTTCCCCCTTTTTTTAATCCATTCTTACATACAAACTCCGGATAGTATTTTACATCAGTACGCAATTACTATCGCAGATTTGAAATTTGATACCTTTTTACATCTTAGAATACTGATAAAAAAAAAAACATTGTCTTGTATAATAAAACGCAGTCATAAAAACGCCCATCATACTTCAATGATGATATAATTTCACCTTCCATAAATGTCAAAGGAACATATTCATAAAATGAAGGGACTTCAACCGCAAATCTCCAAACACAGACAGGCAGGGATTCCAACACAAAACACAGACCAAAATAAATTGTAAGCAATCAATCGGATGGGCGAGGCCCAAGATAAATTTATCAATATTACTGTACTGAGATAAATTCGCAGAGAAATCGAAGGGGCCATAAAAAACAATCACAGGGCTAATTTGCGAGTGAGGTAATACAACAAAGTGCATGTTCAATCATCAATATATAAAGCACAGAGATAAACCTATTCGGCGATCATAAAACACAGACTAAAGAATTTCGCCATCAATTAAATTTAAGGTTATTAAAACGCATCAAGGAGCAAGGCAGACCATTCAGCCAAGGACAAACATCTTACCTTCCCAATACACATGCAAATCTAAACAAACATTCTACAACATTCAATCTTTCAACCAAAAGAACGTACCGTTGCATGTTCACCTGCTTTGAGTGACGTCCGCGCGCTCCGTGCAACTCCGGCTCGCCGAAGGTTGAGACTACACCGGTACCTCCCAGCCAATGCTAGGGGTACTATTTTTCCCCCTTAGCCCCCCGAGCCAAAAAGGGGCCACACACTATCTAGAGGTTACGTCTAGCTCCCAGCTCGCCTCGCAAGGCCAAGCTACCACTCCTCTCCGAGTTGGGTATCCTAACTCCCACAAGTAAATCCGTAAAGTTAATATTCCTACAGCGTAACGTTATACAAACAAAAGATCCCCTTCTTCCTTCTCCTCCCTCTCTTTTATAGAGTTTTCAAACTTCCTTTCTTTCCCTAAATCTCATTTAATTAAAGTTTTAATAAAAGTTCATAAAAATTCTCCTTCGTACAAGTGTCACCCATCCCCCACATTCCTCCAATAATTATTTTCTTTAAATTATTAATTGTCTTATTTCCCTCAACCACCTAGAGTTACTCCTAGGTGTCCCTAGATTCTCTTATAGGTTTTAAAGGCTTTCCCTATTATGAAGTTGTTAATTTAGTGCAATTTAGAAGGTTCTTAAATGCAGTTTCTTTACTAAGTTGACCTCCCGTTTTTTACCATAAGTTCTCCTCTTTCCCTCTTTTTATTAGAGATAAAAAAAACGACGGTTGTGGAATTTAACCTCTTTTTCCTTTTATTATTAATTTAGTATATTTTTAAACTATCAAAAGTTAAAATAAAGAATTTATTCATTACCTTTTATATCCACAGATTTTATTTAATTTCTTACTCTCTTTATTTTACCCAAAAAATTATGAAGACCAAAATTATTACTTAAGTGGTTTTTATTTTAAATTTTTTTATTTTATTTTTATATAGATATTTTCTTAAGGGTAGACAAAAGTTTACCCCTAGCGAAGTTTCAGACTTAGAACTTAGATTCTGAACTGGGCGACATTTAATTAGGGAAGTTGTTTTAAAATTTCTTAATGTGTTATTTGTCTTAGGGCCATCTAGGTTCATCCCTCTATCATCATCAACGTGACATACCCTTCAGGATGCACTAGGTGCTCCAAGGGTGCCACTCGCCTCATCTGTTCCTTTGTGCGACGTGCCCTTCAGGATGCACTACGTGCTCCAACGGTGCCACTCGCCTCTTGACTGATTGGTAGACATTAATAACCCCTGGAGTCAACACTCCATGAGGTGAAATTGTGGGAGACTAAGGGATTCTAGGGAATAAGGCCCCTGCCTTATTGCACACCCCTTAGAATCATTGCGAGCGACTATCACAGTCTTCCCTCACGACATCGTGGGTCCTCTCTAACTAGGTAATCGTTAATCTACAGTTCGAGCCGCGGCGGGAGTGCTAGTAGGCTGTGACAGGGTTGTTTTCCACACCTCTCCCTCAACCTCTCTGGTAGTTGTGTGTGGTCCCTTTACTCCATATGTGAGTCTGGTCGGCAAGTTATCGTCATCCTGCATCATCAACAAATCATGTCAGAACATATCCACATCATATCATCTAATCAGATGTACTAATATCATAGTAAAACAATCAAACCCCAATAGCACACTTCCTGACTCAATTCAGAGTCCAAGGGGTTCCATCGATGCCTCTTCATCCTCAAGGTCCAAAACCCTACACACTCAATAAAACCGAGTCAACAACACCTGTCTATGTTAATGCAGTAAAACAACATGTCATCTATCCATAACGCATCATAATCAAAGTCAAATGTTTTAATAGCATAATAATCCAGATCACTTGCGAGCAAGTGTCCTCAAAGAATAACTTCGCTCAGTGTATCACAGCGGGATGTTACATACACCCCCTCTTGGTCTAAACTTTGTCTCGAAGTTTCTTAGTATAAATGCCAAAATAAGTGTATCACAGTATCATATGTCTATCTATCAAACAAAAATGGAAACTGCTGGCACATATCATTTGCGTCCTCCCAGGTCACCGAGTGTGGACTATAATTGTCCCACTGGACCTTAACCTGATCCACCGTNCGGACTGGCTCAGTCGTGAGCGCTCCTTCGTCCGATACCTGTAAGGAACTAATGTCAATAACATGTGTAGTATCACTAATATAATGTCTCAAAACTGATACATGAAAAGCATCGTGCATACGCCTCAAGGAATTAGGCAAGGCTAGTCGATAGGCCACAGGCCCCTTTCTCTCTACAATTTCGAAGGGTCTCACGAACCTAGGAGAGAGTTTATATCCCTTCCCAAACTTGATCGAACTCCTTTGTGGTTTAACCCGGAAGAATACTTGATCCTCGAACTCGTAACTACGGTCGACATGGTGCGCATCGGCATAACTCTTCTGTCGTTCTTGCGCTTATTTAATCCTTTGTCTTATTGTTAGCATTATCTCTTCCATTTCTTGGATCGCTTCTGGTCCTACCAAGACCCTATCCTCAAGTTGATCCCAACTCAAAGGTGTCTGGCACGGTCGTTCATAAAGAAACTTGAAAGGTGCCATCTTAATGGTGCTCTGGTAACTATTGTTGTAAGCGAACTCCACTAGTGGCAAGAATTCTTCCCAACTCTTTTGTTGGTCCATCACGTACATGCGCAACATGTCCTCCAAGGTTTGGTTAGTTCATTTGGTTTTCCCATCAGTCTCTGGGTGATATGTAGTACTAAAGTTAAGTTGGGTTCCCAAGGCCTCTTAGAAACTCGTCCAAAATTGTCCAGTAAACACCGATCCTCGATCGGATATAATCCTCTTAGGCACGCCATGCAGCCTCACAATATCACTAATGAAAACTCTAGCTATTTCAGGTGCTTGATACGTCGTATGCACAAGAATAAAGTGAGCACTCTTCGTCAGAGTGTCTACTACTACGAAAATCGAGTCGTATCTCCTTGCCGTCAGTTTCAATTCAACAATAAAATCCATCGAAATAACCTCCCATTTCAATTCCGGAATAGCGTGTGGTTGTAGTAATCCTACTGGGTGTCTATGTTCAACATTTACCTGCTCACATTCTAGACATTTGGCCACATAGTTGTCTATGGCTGCCTTCATTCCCTTCTAGAAGAATAAGGGTTTAAGGTCTGCCCTCATCTTTGTGACTCCCAGATGAGCCATGTATACTGCTCTATGAGCCTCGCTTAGGATCAACTTCCTTAACTCATCGTTTGGCAGCACATAAATATGACCTTTAAATCTCAATAAACCATCGTCATCAAATGAAAATCCCTCAAATCGTGGTACCATCATTGTGTTTTGTCCGATAAAACCCTCGACCTCTTTGTACCAGTCATTGTCATGTTGTAAAGTTAGAATCTTTTCACGTAGATTTGTTTGAAGAGGCAACATCGAAAATATGCATGGTCTCCGACTCAAAGCATCCGCCACTCGGTTCACTGTTCCCTTTATGTAAGTAATCTCAAAGTTGTACTCACTAAGAAGTTCCGACCAATGTCGTTGTCGTGCGTTTAAGTCACTTTGCGTAAAAATGTGTTGTAGTCCACAATGTTCAGTCTTTAGTTCAAATTTTTGTCCAACAAGGTAGTGTCTCCAAACCTTCAAGGCATATACGATGGCCAACAACTCCAAATCATGCGTTGCGTAGCTATCCTCATGCCTTCTTAGTTTCCTTGAAATGTAAGCGATCACTCGTCCGACTTGCATCAATACTCTTCCTAAGCCATCCTTTGATGCGTCAGTGCATACCAAGAAGTCCGCGTCCATGTCAGGGACCTTTAGTATCGGTGTAGTTGTCAATAATTCCTTGAGCCTCTAAAACGCTTTTGCCCATTTCTCGGTCCAAACAAACTTCTTGTTCTTCTTTTGTAACTCCGTGATCAGATTTTCTATCTTTGAAAATCCCTCGATGAACCGTCGATAGTATCCTGCTAAACCCATGAAGCTACATACTTCTGAGACATTCATAGGCACATGCCATTCCATAATAGCCTCAACTTTGGCTAGATCCACGACGATGCCTTCGCCGGAGATGACATTCCCTAAGTAGTGAATCCTCGATTGATAAAATGAGCATTTGGACAACTTCCCATACAATTTGTGCTCTCGCAAACACTGTAGTACCAAGCACAAGTGCTCGTCATGCTCCTCTGTCATCCGAAAGTAAATGAAAATATCATCAATGAATACTTGGAAAAACTTGTCCAAGTACTCGTGGAACACCCCATTCATCAAACTCATAAATACCCCTAGGGTGTTTGTTAGTCCAAATGGTAAAACAATAAACTCGTAATGTCCAAACCTCATCTTAAAGGCGGTCTTAGGGACATCATCCTCCTTGATCCGTAACTGGTGATACCCTGATCGCAAATCGATCTTGGAGAACACTGTCACACCCTTCATTTGATTGAACAGGTCATCAATTCTCAGCAATGGATATTGATTCTTGATCATAGCCTTATTCATTTGACGGTAGTCAATGCAAAGCCTCCACGATCTGTCCTTCTTTTGTATAAAAATAACAGGTGCACCCCATGGTGACACACTAGGAGGTATCAGCCCCAAGTCCAACAACTCTTTCAGTTGCATCTTCAACTCTTGTAACTCCAGGGTTGACATCCGATAAGGCATTCTTTCTATCGGTTCAGTCCTTGGTTTCAGGTCTATGGTAAATTCCAATTCCCTCTCTGGCGGCATCCCAGGTAACTCTTATGGAAATACATCCGCAAAGTCCTTCACCACTGGAAGGTTTTCTAGACCTTCTGCTACTCTCTTCTTGTTTAGCGCAAGGATCGCATAAAGCTTGCACCCCTTGTGCATACTCTTCCATAGATTTAAGGAAGAGATGAACCTTAGGGAAACTCTCTGGTTCCGTCCTACAATCACATGTCTCTACCCCTCGTCATTGACCAATATCAACCATTTCATCTTACAATTGAGTATCGCCTCATGCGATTCCAACTAATCCATACCAATCATGACATCATAAGATCCTGGGATCGTGACGTACAGGTTGGCCCTTAAGGAAAATTATCCCAGGTTAAGGACATAGCCTGTAACCTTTCCTCCAACCTTTTGTTTGGCTCCCGAAGCCATCTCCATGAAGCTAAAGTCATCCTTATCGACTGCCTTTACCTTAATCCTTTTTAGCACCGCACCAGAAATGAAACTCTCGGTAGCACCGAGATCTATCAAAATACTAAGAGTCTGGTCAATGACGATACCTTTCATCTCGAGTACATTCGACTAATGCTCTACCTTGCGGTTATTCACCGCTACATGAATCTGATGGGCCTTGCCCATATCTCCCACGGTAGTTGGTATGGCTGATCCGAACGCTTTGGTTCTCTCCACTGGGCAGTCGCGCCAGTAGTGTGGCTCCCCACACGTCCAACACCCCTTCTTTGACCCAGTAGTCTTGGTACCTGAAGTAGAAGATGGCGGCCCACCGACGTGGAACCTAGGTCTATTCTACTGAACAGGCCTAAATTGCTGCTGCTGCACGTGACGTTGTTGTTGATTCTATGGTCCCCGACAAGGTGTCCGCTGTTGAGGCATCGGTCGTCGGGGTGTAGTGAAAGCGGATCCCCTCTGGAAGCCATGATATCCTGGTGTATGTTGAGCTGGTGTCTAATGTTGCTATTCTCCAGATGACACCTACCCTGCTGGTCTCGCTGGAGTCCTAGTCTTACCCCCGCTAATAAGCTCCTCCTCTGCTATGACGACCTTCTGGACAACATCATGCAAGGTTTGGGGCATCAAAATCCTAACCTTTGCACATAGGATGCTGTTAAGGCCGAACACGAACCCGTTGACCTTAAGTTTCTTAGTGTTAAGGTGCAGAGCATACCGGAGCAACTCCATAAAATGGGCCTCGTACTTAGGCACCATACGACCTTCCTGTCATAAGGCATTGAACTCATTGAGTTGACGCTCAATGCATTCCTCTGAAAGGTACCTCTCTCGGAACCGTTCCCTAAACAGTTCCCATGACACATCTTCAATGGCCATGTTCAGCTACGGTAGGAGCATCGTCCACCATAGAAGAGCACTCCCCTTCAGTTGAAATACCACCATGTAGACCTTCATGTTGCAGGTATAATCGCGAAGTGTGAAGCACATCGCCATGTTTTCCAACCATGCCTCGGCTTTGACGCAGTCCGGGGTACCAAAGAACTCAGGAAATTTGACCTTCTTGAGTTCACGGTGAATACTACCTGTACCGACCAGAGTGCACAGTGAAACCTCAGCGGGTGCCAACACCCTGGCCTCATCTCTATCCAAATGGTTGATCAGTGCCTTGGACATGCGTTATAAAGATCTCATCATTCTAACTACCTCACCAACTGCTCATCTCTCTGGGGGTTAGACCCCTCAGGTGTGGATGCTACTGGAGGCATCGCACCTCCTCCCCTAGCACCCCGTCGTTTGCCTCTGTGGTGTCTTCTAACCATGATTACTTGCACGCACACAAGTCAACTCGATTAGCAACCGTAACCAAAACATATCAATGGAATCCATAGCGATCCCAAGTCGTGGGTTTAACCTGGCTCTGATACCATATGCAACGTACCTCCTCTTTCGTACAACAACAAACCTCTTATAACAAGTGCACATTTTTTTTTCTATTTTTTTTTTGGGGTGTGTGCACGTGTGTACAAGGGTAATACATACATTCAACTCTGTGTCACAACATGATGATGAACTTGATGCATACAGCTATGACCACAACATAACAACCTAAGACGCACATCAAACATCCAAAATCAAAGAACGACAATCAACTAAAAACAAAATAAGACTGACTACCCGCCCATCCTACATTGCAATGGTTAGGACCTCCAGGACACATAAGCAACACTCAAGCCTAGGTTCCCATCGATTTTGACCATTTAAGGTCTCAGGGCTGGCAATTATTCTGAGGAACAAGGAGGTGTCTACATCCCACCCGACACAACCAGACCAAGCCTACTAAGCTAAGGACCATCATCCTAACAACCCCCACATGCCCCAGACAATACACAAATTAAAATCTATACCAATGAACTTATCCATATTCTGGACATGGGTAGCTTTCAATCAAGTATCTCATAAGAAAATCAACATGAGGTATTTTTCATCATTAAGTGGCGTTCTCTCAGAAATGAAAATTAAGAAACTCATTCTCAAGTCACTTATATAACCCTACAAATCGGAAGAGCTTCTAACCAACAATGAAACTAGAGTACCACTATTGATAATTGTACATGGCATTACAACATAAAAACCATTAGCATTAACTTAAAATGATCGTAATTGATTGAGAAGATCTTAAGAAGTATTTTTATCTCTTTGAAAAAAAACAAATGTTACAAGGACAAATTACCTTCAATTAAAATTATCTAGTTTCTTATAAAAGGAACAATAGAACAACTCATTTATATCAATAGCAGAACAAATGATAGAATTATATAACAACTTATTTTTATACTTGTTCTCCACTAAGACAAGAACCATCAATTACATTTAACTCTAAATTACATCAATAATACATTTATTGTGATAATATACCTCCCTTACTCTGAAGCAACTGATATAATGCTCATTATTTATAAGCTAACTAGATTGTCTAGATTAGGATTCAACCATTAATTTACAATCAAGGAAATTAAAGGCCACCAGTCTAGCAAGTGAAATAAGCAACCCATCTTTAACCCAACTCCTTCCAACTATCCATTAATTGATAATAAGCAACCATTTAAACTAGAAGGATGACATTAAAATAAACCAAGAAGCAACTAACAAAGACTTTATCTCCAACAATTAATTAAGGCAGTTAATAACATGACATTTAATAATAGATAACCGACATTCATTGTGAAGTAAAAAAAAATAGGGTGGACTTAGTCCAGACCAGGTATGAATTATGAGGACGGAATCAACGTGGAAAGACGAATTTAAGAGTGACTGACAACATTCAAGTAATTTTGCCATTAAATTAAAAGTATGGTAATCTAGTTGGCACATTGACCAATAAATTTTCCCAACAGCTAAATTGACTGACCAACGGTAAACATTATGGAAACTTCGTTTTACAGGGGTGGAATTAATAGAAATTTAATCTTAACAAGAAATACACAATCTAAGTTAGATTGCTTTTATTGATTTATTGAGTTAATTTTTTTTTTGCTCATTTTTGAGTTAAATGAAACGTAGAAGGTATCGATTCGAGTCCTCATCATTACTATGAGAGTCAGAGTTCAAGGTCATCATGACAGTGGGTCCGCGTGGGTTTAATGTCTAAAAACAAATGTTATCCTGGAGGAAACACTCCAGTTAAATTTTGATAATTCGTTGTCAAGGGGGAGGTGATTCATGACCGTCACCTAACATGGAAAGACAGGAAAAGGGGGTAGACATCCGTTGCATAGAATGCTGAGTGGATGGTGTAAGGCATAGTCGTGGACAGTGGTTCCAATCTTCTGAGTAAGGAAGTGTGGTTTAGGTAACTGTAACCCGACATCAAAACACCATACCACTAGGGAAGGAGGGCGCCAACGAAAGTGGCTGGAAGGTAAGATCTGAGGTAAGGGTGTCGTAAAGGAATTTATGGTAAAAAAAAATTTCGTGGTAAAAAAAAAAGACGTGGACAAACCTGGGCAACATCAAAAGCAGTCAGCTTGGGTAGGCGCTTAAGCCAGAGGCAGGCATCCTTAGGAGTGGCAAGGACAGTTGTTAACAAATCACTCGTAGGCTATGATGCAGAAGAAACTAAAAATCGGGGTTTAATTCTTCTTTACAGACATACAATGCACCAAGGTTAAGTTCTCGTTTGATTATTATTGCTTCTCTATGAATGCACGAGTGAAAAAGAACCAGGATCAATAGCTTACAACCATCCCATTCGCAATTGTAGAATTACCATTTTTCCCCTTTTTTTTATGCATTCTTACATACAACCTCTGGCTAGTATTTTACATCAGTACGCAATTACTATCACAGATTTGAAATTTGATACCTTTTTACATCTCAGAATACTGATAAGAAAAAAACATTGTCTTGTATAATAAAACACAGTCATAAAAATGCCCATAATACTTCAATGATGATATAATTTCACCTTCCATAAATGTCAAAGGAATGCAGTCAGACAAGGATTCCAACATAAAACGCAGACTAGAATAAATTGTAGGCAATCAATTAGATGGGCGAGGCCCAAGATAAATTTATCAATATTATTGTACTAAGATAGATTCGCAGAGAAACAGAAGGGGCCTTCAAAAACAATCACAGAGATAAGTTACGAGTGAGGTAATACAACACAGTGCATGTTCAATCATCAATATATAAAATACAGAGATAAACCTATCTGGCAGTCATAAAACGCAGAGTAAAGAACTTCACCATCAATTAAATTAAAGGTTATTAAAATGCATCAAGGAGCAAGGTAGACCATTTATCCAAGGACAAACAACTTACCTTCCCAATACACATGCAGATCTAAACAAACATTCTACAACATTTTATCTTTCAACCAAAAAAAACGTACCATTGCCTATTCGCCTGCTCCGAGGGATGTCCACGCACTCCATGGAACTCCCGCTCGCCGACCGTCGAGACTACACAGGTACCTCCCAGTCAATGGTAGGGGTACTCTTCTTCCCCCTTATCCCCCTGAGCCGCAAAGGGCCCACACACTATCTAGAGGTTACACCTAGCTCCCAACTCACCTCACAAGACCGAGCTACCACTCCTCTCCGAGTTGGGCATCCCAATTCCCACAAGTAAATCAGTCAAGTCAATATTCCTGCAACGTAACGTTATGAAAATAGAAGACCCCTTTCTTCCTTCTCCTCCCTCTCTTTTATAGAGTTTTCAAACTTCCTTTCTTTCCCTAAATCTCATTTAATTAAATTTTTAATAAAAATTCCTAAAAATTCTCCTTCGTACAAGTGTCACCCATCCCCCACATCCCTCCAATAATCATTTTCTTTAAATTATTAATTGTCTTATTTCCCTCACCCACCTAGAGTTACTCCTAAAATTACTCCTAGGTGTCCCTAAATTCCCTTACAGGTTTTAAAGGCTTTCCCTATTATGAAGTTGCTAATTTAGTTCAATTTAGAAGGTTCTTAAATGCAGATTCTTTACTAAGTTGACCTCCCACTTTTTACCATGAGTTCCCCTCTTTCCCTCTTTTTATTAGAGCTAAAAAAAATGGCAGTTGTGCAATTTAACCTCTTTTTCCTTTTATTATTAATTTTGTATCTTTTTAAGCTATCAAAAGTTAAAATAAATAATTTCTTCTTTACATTTTATATCCACAGATTTTATTTAATTTCTTACTCTCTTCATTTTACCCAAAATTTATGAAGACCAAAATTATTACTTAAGTGGTTTTTATTTTAAATTTTATTATTTTATTTTTATATAGATATCTTCTTAAGGGTAGACAAAATTTTAGCCCTAGCAAAGTTTTAGACTTAGAACTTAGATTTTGAACTGGGCGACATTTAATTAGGGAAGTTGTTTTAAAATTTCTTAATGTGTTATTTGTCTTAGGGCCATCTAGGTTCATCCCTCTATCATCATCAATGCGACGTGTCCTTCAGGACACACTAGGTGCTCCAAGGGTGCCACTCGCCTCATCTGTTCCTTTGCGCGACGTGCCCTTCAAGATGCACTACGTGCTCCAAGGGTGCCACTCGCCTCTTGACTGATTGGTAGACATCAATAGCCCCTGGAGTCAACACTCCGCCAGGTGAACTTGTGGGAGACTAAAGGCTTCTAAGGAATAAGGCCCCCACCTTATTGTACACCCCTTAGAATCATTGTGAGAGACTGTCGCAGTCTGCCCTCATGGCATCGTGGGTCCTCTCGAACTAGGTAATCATTAACCTACAGTTCGAGCCATGACTGGAGTGCTAGTAGGCTGTGGC
>SNQJ01S0027295.1:18812-30414 GCA_010110895.2 Picea sitchensis | reverse complement strand
AGAAACAATACATAATAATCAAGATCCAAAAGAAATGGATCTGAAAACCTCCTCATCTAAGTTTAGTTTCTTGTTTCAAATAATCAAGGATAATATCCAATCTGATCTCCAATTCGAATTGATGAGGTGGATTGTCAACTGTTGTCCATGAGATTTTTCAGGAAAACAAATCTAGTAAATTCCTAAAAAATAGGGTCCAACAATCAATTCGAATGTCTTAAATGGCGATAGCTATGTAAACACTGAGAGAGGTTTTTTAAGGGACATGTTCCCAACAAAAACCTCTTTTTCATCTCTAGTGGTTATGCAACCTCTCTTGAAGAAGAAGACTAAAACAAGAAAAAATAACAGAGTATTTCCTGTAGCTTATCAGAAAATTATCCCTCAAAGATCAATTTGAATCTATCAAATGGTGATAGAAATGTAAAAACTAAGAGAGATTTTTGTGAAGGGGCATGTTCCCCAAAAAAACCTCTTTTGGTTTCATCAAATTCCTCTCCAGCTTTTCTGTAACATATTTTGATGACAAAGACTAAAACACGAAAAAATAACAGAGTATTTCCTGTAGCTTATCAGACAATTAGCCCTCAAAGATCGATTCGAATATCTTAAATGGTGATAGCTGTGAAGGGGCATGTTCCCAACAAAAACCTCTTTTGGTTTCAACAAATTCATCTCCAGCTGTTCTGCAACCCCTCTTGAAGAAAAAGACTAAAATAGGTAAAAATAACAGAGAATTTTCTTTAGCTTTTCTGGTTCTTATTTTAATGATTCTTTACATATAATGGTACCTCTTCCAATTCTGAAATAGTGTTTCCACCGTTGCTATGTTTCCCTGTGTAGCCACAAGCCTTTGATCCTTCACAAGGTATATCATTGTTGACAAATTTTTCTTCCATGTTTTTATCTGATCCATTAGTTACTTTTGGTTCCATTTCAATCTCTGTTTTCTTACAATCTTGTGTAGCATCAGACACACTGTTATCCTTCCAAGATTTACCACAAGGAAACATACTAGGCACTATTGTATTCTTCCGGTGCTTATCAACTTGTTTGTGAGATGTAAGCTACTTACCTTTATCACGAACCTTCCAACACTTGAGGCCGAGGTGACGTTTCAACTCAGGAAACTCAACAGACACATCTAGAAGCTGTATTGATCCCCCACTGCAAGGTACATCACATAATATGCGATCAAAAAACAACTCTGTTATACTTTCTGCATGGGTATCTTCATTCATCTCAAGTCTTCCACTACCAAGTTTATCCTCTATCTCATTTGTTGTTTGTTTCAACATGCTTTTATTTTTGCAATGACAACTTGGAAAGTTTTGTGCTTCATGATTGGTTACCAGAAAGTTAGCACTGCACATCCTCTTCATCTAATGAATGAGAACATTACACTGTTAAACATTAACATCATTTGCTATGACCATTCCCTTGGGTAGAAACGCAAGCTTAGCTGATTTGTGAATCATCTCTAGAAGTTGAAATGTTTTTGACCCAGTTGCTACACATATATCAAGAATATAGTGGCCTGACTGTACATCCAAGAAAAGGGGTGGCACCATGCTCATATCCTCCTGTCAAGTTATGTTCCCAATCTCATTTTCTTGCTTTAATAATTCATGAATCCTTTCAAGCATTTGGTTTTTCCTTAGTTGCATGCGAGAGAAATTCAAGTGCCAAGCAATCTTTGTTGGATACTAGGGTAAAGGCATAATATGTTCAACTGCATTGCCACCTACATCTCATCAGGTATAATTTCTTGTTCCTATGATCAGAGCAGTGTGCCATTCGGGTCGAATCCAGCTACGAGGTACTCCCCTGTTCCAAATCAGACTACTTGTTCGCTCCTCTTTGGTGCCATCAAAACAAAATTCTGTAACTAGCGCCCTAGTGTTTCAAATTTGCCACCTGAAAATCTATTAGTGTATTCCATTCCTTTGAACGAATACCTGCACCTAAATTCAACAAAATCAAATAGGTATAATATAACGATCATTGAGAATTGGGTGATTTAAAATGAGTCCTGCGTGGGTACACAACAATCGGGTTATGAAACAGTTCGAATCGATAAATGATTCCAAGATTTTGTGGACGCATGCGAACTCTCAATCCACGATTTGTGTCATCATAACAAAATCTATATGGCAGATGCGTATCAAGGCATGATTATTTTGGTGCTATGGGAATAGCCTTATTCCCGTAGCGCTATTAATGACTTAGAAAAATTTGAATTTATGAAGTTCAAACAAGCATATAAGGTGACACCTCGTTTAAAAACTATGTCTTTTAATTTCAAACTTGAATAAACTATTCAAAAACTGAAATGCAAACCATAAGACACTAAAAACAAAGAACAAAATCAACTTGAAACATAAATTGAAGTGTAGGTAAGAAGGGTTTAGAATAAGGTTTTCTCACTAAACCAAGAAAATATTAGAGACCAACATTGGATCCTTCTAGGGGATGATGCTCTCCCTGTGAGGCATCAAGAACGAGCATATTACTGTGCCTTTTCCTCTATGCATCCATGCAATGCAACCTGCAAACTTTGTCTCTGCAAACATTCACATTCTTCTGTGTTGTGCCTAGTCCATTAGGTTATGGAGTCAGCCAATGTCATTCAAATCTGGCCCAAACTTCTGCAACTCTGCTCCTCATTTGAAACCAAACTTCCCCTACCAATAGTGCCTTATATGCATTGGGCATGGAGTCTTTATTTCAAAACTGAAACCAAATTTTCTGCTGCAAACCAACAGACTGAAAGAATCTCATACTTTATGGCGATCTAATTCTTCTATCTATTCCTACTTCTAACCAATAAAAACTGGCTCATCATGTGACATCATGCTTCCAATGAAGCCGTAATAACATCAAATCATTTACCAAATCTCTTTCAATGCAGATAGAAATTAGAGAAGAATTCTTTATGTGTAACAACATTTTAATTTGTAACACATACCTACAACCCTCATCTGATTTAATTCCAAAAATAGCAAGGCTGAAATCTTTTGAGAAACATAAATCCACATAAATGGCTACCGAATCATAGAAAGAAGTAGATTGATAACTAAAAATGGTTACCTCTTCTTGTTGCTTGATACTTCCATATACTGGTTCTGACTGTACATGAAAAATGGGCATAATGTTCTCATAAACCTGTTCTTGATGAGGAGCCTCTTGATATTCCTCCTTGATCACATGTAACAACATATCATAGGAATCCACTTGAAGGAGTTGAGGAAAGACCTCTTCTTCAACTATTTTTTCATTCAGATCTAAGACAACAGGTGCATTAAAAACAAAATCTAATGCATTCACAACTATCCAATCATCTTTCCTATTATCAATTAGATTTGGAAAAACTTCCTCAACAACATGATTTTCATCCTTGCAATCAGAAGAAATATTTTCTTTCTGTTGAATATGCTTATCAAATTCATCACAACAATTTTCAAAAAGACTTTCAGCTGAAAAATCTTCTTTACAAAATTTATTGAAAACATTATGAAAACTTGCCAATGAGTTAATACTTGAAGCTGGAAGAGATCTGCACCAGTCAAGGGCTGCTCCCTTCAATTAGTATATGAAAATCTTGATCTTGACATCCTCATGCACAATTTGACGTTCATGAATAAACTCATGAAAATCTAGCAGATGCTCAGCCGAAACCTCCTAAACTCCGCCTTTAAATGTAGGAAGGGTACCTTCCCATTCATCTCTGCTAGGAATTGGGTTTGGAAAACCAATGACATCTAAAAAATCATAAAAAGAAAACCTTTGAGCCAAAATGGCTTCCATGCTTGGATCCAGTGGAGTCGCCTATTAATCTTTAGACAGTGGAGTCGCCATAGTGAAAGATCTGTAGTCATGTATCTGTCCCATTCCCGTTCACCATCAAGAAGCGGATCTGATCATTTTCATTCTCTTAGGGATAAATACTCCGTGTCTCCGTCCCCGTCAACGGCGCCAAAAATGTTAGTCCCTAAATTTGCACTTGACTGCTAAGGGAAATCTAGGGAATCATTGATTTATTGCAAAAGTTTTTTGAGGGTTTTATGATTTGGTTTTATGAGTAAGGTGGTTGGAAACTGGTTTCAAGGCAACAACATAACATGAAAATCAGAATAAGAACAGAAAATATCCCATTGACTGAATAAAAGGTAGACACAAAGATGGATTAAACCAATTAAGAAAAAGGAAGGTGAAGCTTTCAATTTGTCAACTTCACAAGAATTCTTGTCTTATAATATCATAAAGAAACAAGACTATCAACTTGATATCAAAAGTTGAAAAATTATCTCTACAGTCAAATTTTCACTGTATATATTAACAGTCAAGAATAAAAAAACATTGCAATCTGAATAATGAATTCAAGCATGAAGAAAGAAATATCAGAGTAGAAAAGAATGTCTAACCATCCATATGCCTTTGCTATTAAGTTTCAAATTGAACATGAATGCCCTTTACAATAAGCTTCACAAAAAGGTCCCTTGGATCTCCAAATTTCTCCCCCTCTCTATTCCTCTCATTCTACAGAGTTTATATAGAAACAATACATAATAATCAAGATCCAAAAGAAATGGATCTGAAAACCTCCTCATCTATGTTTACTTTCTTGTTTCAAATAATCAAGGAGAAGATCCAATCTGATCTCCAATTCGAATTGATGAGGTGGCTTGTCAACTGTTGTCCATGAGATTTTTCAGGAAAACAAATCTAGTAAATTCCTGAAAAATAGGGTCCAACAATCAATTNTTTATGAGTAAGGTGGTTGGAAACTGGTTTCAAGGCAACAACATAACATGAAAATCAGAATAAGAACAGAAAATATCCCATTGACTGAATAAAAGGTAGACACAAAGATGGATTAAACCAATTAAGAAAAAGGAAGGTGAAGCTTTCAATTTGTCAACTTCACAAGAATTCTTGTCTTATAATATCATAAAGAAACAAGACTATCAACTTGATATCAAAAGTTGAAAAATTATCTCTACAGTCAAATTTTCACTGTATATATTAACAGTCAAGAATAAAAAAACATTGCAATCTGAATAATGAATTCAAGCATGAAGAAAGAAATATCAGAGTAGAAAAGAATGTCTAACCATCCATATGCCTTTGCTATTAAGTTTCAAATTGAACATGAATGCCCTTTACAATAAGCTTCACAAAAAGGTCCCTTGGATCTCCAAATTTCTCCCCCTCTCTATTCCTCTCATTCTACAGAGTTTATATAGAAACAATACATAATAATCAAGATCCAAAAGAAATGGATCTGAAAACCTCCTCATCTATGTTTACTTTCTTGTTTCAAATAATCAAGGAGAAGATCCAATCTGATCTCCAATTCGAATTGATGAGGTGGCTTGTCAACTGTTGTCCATGAGATTTTTCAGGAAAACAAATCTAGTAAATTCCTGAAAAATAGGGTCCAACAATCAATTTGAATCTCTTAAATTGTGATAGCTTTGTAAAAACTGAGAGAGATTTTTGTGAAGGGGCATGTTCCCAACAAAAATTGCTTTGGGTTTCCTCAAATTCATCTTTAACTGTTCTGCAACCTCTCTTGAAGAAGAAGACTAAAACAGGAAAAAATAACAAAGTATTTCCTGTAGCTTATCAGAAAATTATCCCTCAAAGATCAACTCAAATCTCTTAAATGGTGATAGTTGTGTAAAAACTGAGAGAGTTGTTTGTGAAGGGGCATGTTCCCAAGAAAAACCTATTTTTTTTTCATCAAATTCCTCTCCAGTTGTTCTGTAATATATTTTGAAGACAAAGACTAAAACAGGAAAAAATAACAAAGTATTTTCTGTAGCTTATTAGAAAATTAGCCCTCAAAGATCAATTCAAATCTCTTATGTGGTGATAGCTGTGTACAAATTGAGAGAGTTTTCTGTGAAGGGGCATGTTCCCAACAAAAAACTCTTTTAGTTTTAACAAATTCATCTCCAACTGTTCTGCAACCCCTCTTGAAGAAAATGGCTAAAACAGGTAAAAATAATAGAGAATTTCCTGTAGCTTTTCTCGTTCTTCTTTTAATGATTCTTTACATCTAATGGTACTTTCTCCAATTCTAAAATATTGTTTCCATTGTTTCTATGTTTCCCTGTGTAGCCACAAGCCTTTGTACCTTCACAAGGCATATCATTATTGACAAATTTTTCTTCCATGTTTTTATCTGAACCATTAGTTACTTTTGGTTCCATTTCAACCTTTGTTTTCTTGCAATCTTGTGTAGCATCAGACATACTGTTATCCTTCCAGGATTTACCACAAGGAAACATACTAGGCACTATTATAGTCTTCTGGTGTTTATCAACCTATTTGTGAGATGTAAGCTACTTGCCTTTATCACAAACCTTCCAACTCTTGAGGTCGGGGCAACGTTTCAACTCAGGAAACTCAACAGAAACATCTAGAAGCTCTATTGATCCCTGACGCAAACCCTATCGGCCCCTCAGGACCGAGATCCGGTCATAGGATAATTCTTTAACCCCTTCAAGCCAGATCGGCTCTTTCAACTCCTCGCTGGAATTTGCAATTTATCAACCCACTGGTCCTTTCTCACAGCTTGCAATCTCGCGAGTTCATGGGTCGTGGCTCCCAACTCTTCCCCTCAAATCTTGTGATACCCGAGATCGCGAAATGGGGATAACCCTTTCTTCCATCAGCGCCCTTCTTGCACAACCACTAGCTAGGCTAAGTGCTATCACTTTTCACCTCTCGTACCTTCACGAGTTCAACCGTTGAGCCTTGCCACCTTTCTTTCCCGAACCCCCGAGAGGCGAGATTAGACCTTTCTCCTCTCGTTCTTGCTTCTTGCGACTTCGTGAGTCAAAGGCTCAAACCTTCGTTCCCTTTTCTCCCAAGTACCCAAGACGCGAGAGGTCAATGGGGTGTTGAATCCTCTGAATATCTGACATTTGTCCACTGGTCCACTTCCTGGCCTACCGTGTGGTTCTGCCATGTGTCTCTTAGGTGCAACCTCGACACTTCGTGGCTTTTCTTCTTGCAACTTCGAGCACCCAAATTTTGGGCTCTCACATGGCGAACCTCTGAAATCACGAGATCCTCTAATTTCTGACACATGTCCTCCTCCGATGAACAACTCTGATCCACTCGCCACTTCGCTACTCGCCTTGCATGACTTTTCAAACATTGATGCAAAACCTTTGACCCTTCAACTCACAAAACCCCGAAATGAGATTTCGTGAGCAATCCAATGGCCCTGGCTGACTTTAATCCTACGGCCCTGATTTCTTCTGAGCTTACGCTTGAGGAAAGCTCTCTGTAATGTTCTTGCCTCTCTGCAATATCTGATAGCTCTTGCGAATTCGCGAATCCTTCTCAAAGAATTTCGACCGTCCATTTCTTCCTGGACAATTCCTGCGAATTTAACCAAATATTTCTCTGCGGAACTTACCCTCCTGCAACGCAAACTTTCTACGCCTTCTTTCAACGCCTCAAGGCACCAAAATTCTGTGCTTTTCTTCGACAACTACAAAGACCCTATCCTTCCTGAGCTTTCTCCAACTCCGAGTCTTAAAGAAGACTCCCGCACGCACTCCTTGCGGCGAATCCTTCAATTACTTCAAAGAATGGAAGTCCTTCGACTCTGTGCACTCCCTGCAGCAGTAGTCCTTCAACAATTCCTCAGGTTCACAAACTCTAAGACTTTACTTGGCCTGTGCACACCTTGCATGGCTCCTGTACTCAACTTGCACTTCTGCGAGAATGAGAACCGTGTTATCTCTCCTGAGCTTGCAGAGACAAACTCTGACCTCCGTCAATGCACACCATGTGGACGATTTCACTGCACTCCTTGTAGGAAAACTCTTTCTCAGGCAGAGAAACAATTGAAACTCATTCCTCACTCTCTCTCAGACTTCAAACACAAAGCATGAAATCATATACACAACATATAAAGAAAATGTATACAAAAAGAAAACAACCATGAGCATAACATTCAA
Organism: Picea sitchensis; assembly: GCA_010110895.2. Lineage (NCBI taxonomy): Eukaryota > Viridiplantae > Streptophyta > Pinopsida > Pinales > Pinaceae > Picea > Picea sitchensis. Next base: position 22,432 of record SNQJ01S0027295.1, on the reverse strand, counting down.
CATGCATACACAGAGAACAAGTACGACACCGTGAATTTGAATCGAAGCTCCTTCTATTAATTCAAATCTTTGTATATGGGTGTTTTCAACTATATCTCTCTGTTTCTACTCTCCTATGCTCTCTTCTCATAATGCTGCTTATTTTTACAATGATACAAGGGAGGATGTCTATATCCCATTTCCCTCTTGCGCTCTAAAATTAAATTCTATCTACCTACATTCATTACACATAAAGGTTCCTATCTACTATGGACGAGAGCGGATCACTCAAGGTCCTTTTACAATAATACAAGCATGCCTCCAGTTAATGACTTCATTAATATTTCAAAACATTTTCAAAAAATGTTCTCGGTGCTTTTCCAACTGTCTCTTATCTCTGCGTTGTCTCACTGATGGCTATGCTTGCATGCCTTGCAATTCTCCTACATCATACTCCCTCGCTTTAAAATTTTCATGGGCTCCTGTCCATGAGCTCGTGCATGGTTTGTCCATGCTTCTAAATTTTTTATTCGTTCTCCCAGCTGGCATCTTCAACTGGATGGCCCTTCCACTTGACCAAGTATTCAAAGTATTGCTTTCGTCTGGTCCTCTTACCAGCTCTTTTGTCCAGTATGCACTCCATCTGTGGCTTTTCTGCAACTGGCATTTTTTTTGTCCACTGAATCTCTGGCTGTTCACTACCTACTTCTACTTCGTCATCTTTATAAGGGTACAAATCCGAGACATTGAATATCAGAGAAATTTCAATCCCATCGGGTAATTCAATCTCATATACTTTCACCCGAAATTTCTTCAAGACCTTACATGGTCCAATTTTCTTCATCTTCAGTTTATTATATGTTCCACTCGAGAACCTTTCCTTTCTCAAATGTGCAAGGATCAAATCACCAACTTCGAACTGAAGTTGTCTCCTGTGTTGATCTGCTCTCCTCTTATGTTCTTGGCTCGAACTTGCAATTGTTGCTTCACCTGGCTGTGAAGTTCCTTCATCACCTCTGCAAAATCTTCTACACTAGCGCTCCTATTCGCAATCTGTCCTGAATCCCTCAGCTTAGAAATTCCTCTCGGCTGCATGCCATAAACAATTTGAAATGGACTCTGTCCTGTGCTCCTATTAAGCGAGTTATTATAAGAAAACTCCACCTGTGGTAATATGTTGTTCCACTGACTGTGGTGTTCTGTCACCAAGCTCCTCAGCAAGTCTCCCAAACTCCTGTTCACGACTTCTATCTGTCCATCCATTCGAGGCTGATAAGATGAACTAAACGACAAGTTTGTTCCCAGCTTCTTCCATAAGGTTCTCCAGAAGTGTCCTACAAACTTATTGTCTTGATCTAAAACTATGCTCCTTGGTAAGCTGTGAAGTCAAATGACATCTTTGAAAAACAGGTTCGCAATGTGAGTTGCATCACTGGTTTTTTGACATGGAATGAAATGTGCCATTTTGGAAAATCAATCCACTACCAAAAATATTGAGTTAAACCCTCTTTGTGTTCTTGGCAACCCCAATACGAAGTCCATGCTGACTACATCCCATGACCTGTCAGGTATGGGTAATGGTTGATAAAAACCTGCATTCTGCCTCTTTCCTTTTGAATGCTGACAAATTCTACATCTGTCCACGGATCTTTTGACGTCTTCTCACATTCTTGGCCAAAAATATGACTCATTCAACTTTGCGAATGTCTTGTCATGACCAAAATGTCTGGCCAATCCTCCACTATGTTTCTCCTTCAGCAAATTCTCCCTCATGGAGCATTTTGGAATACAAAGTTGATTACCTTCAAACAATAATCCTTCCTAGATCATGTATTCTTCCCATTGGCTTCTATCCCTGAGAATTGGATTCTCAGCTGCTTCATACGCCTCTTTAAAATATGGATCATCTCTGTACATGTCCCTGAGATCATCAAAACCCAATTTTTTGACTCTGAACTCCTACAATAACAAACATTTCCTACTAAAAGCATCAACAACTTTGTTAGCAGTTCCAGAAATATGTTTAATTACAGAAGTAAAATTCTGCATGTATTCAACCCATTTAACATGTCTTTGATTCAACTTCTCCTGTTGAGTCACAAATTGCAAAGCATGATTGTCACTGTATAAGACAAACTTCTTTGGGATTAAGTAGTGCCTCCACTTCTTCAGTGCCTGAATAATAGCATAGAACTTCTTGTCATACGTGGAGTATTTCACTTTCGCTTCATTCAACTTCTCGCTGAGGTATTCTATCGACCTATCTTCTTGGCTCAAGACTACCCCTATTGCAAATCCACTTGCATCACATTTTACTTGAAATGTCTTTTTAAAATCATGCAACACCAAAATTGGTTGTTCCGTGATTTTCCTTTTCAGCAAATTGAAGCTTTTCTTAGCCTCTTCCATCCAGTGAAAAGACTTGTGTCTCTTCTTCACTGTGTCCATCATTGGTGCACTAATTCCACTGAAATTCTTGATGAAATTCCAGTAGAAACTAGCCAATCCATGAAAACTTCGAACTTCAAAGATATTCTTTGGTGATGGCCAATTCTTAATTACCTCCAACTTATATAGATCCATCCTCAACTTGTCTACAGAAATAACAAAACCCAAATAACTGAGCTCTGTCTTCATGAATGAATATTTCTTCATATTTATCAACAACTTCTCTTGTTGTAGCCTCTTCATCACAGTAGACAAATGTTTCAAAATATCTGCCTCTGTTTTACTGAAAATCAGTATGTCATCAAGATACACAATGAAAAATTTTCCGATGAAATCCTTCAGGACTTCATTCATCAACCTCATGAAGGTACTTGGCATGTTCTTTAAGACAAATAGCATAGCAATCCATTCATACAACCCTTCGTTAGTTTTGAAGGCTATGTTCCATTCATCACCTTCTCTCATACGAATCTCGTGATATCCACTTTTCAAATCAATTTTCGAAAAAAAATATTCTCCACTCAAGCAATCCATCAAATCATCCATCCTTGGAAATGGAAATCTGTACCTGATGGTTATCTTGTTGATTGCCCTCGAGTTAGTACACATCCTCTAGCCTCCGTCTTTCTTCAGACTAAGTACTGTCGGAACAACACATGGAATCAATCTTTCTCTAACCAATCCTTTGTCAATTAAATCTTGGACCTGTCTTTTGACTTATTCATTCTCCTGCGGTGTCAATCTGTATGTTGCTTTGTTCGGTAAACTAGATCTAGGTATGATATCAATATTATGACTCACACTTCTGATTGGTGGAATCGAATGAGGTAGTTCGTTCACTACTATGTCAGCGAACTCTTCCAGTAGTTCCTAAACCTCTTCTCGTAAATCATCTACCCTTGTACTGGTTAAAACAATCTTTGGCTTTCTGAACACAATGAATTGCAGTTCATCCTTCTTCTTAACCTCTGTAAGAAGTTCCTTCCCACTCATGAGAAGTACAGTGTTGCTCACCTCCAGTTTTACCTCTTCGTCCTTAATCGGCAACAACATGTGAGTTATCCCATTTTTCTCTAGGGTGTATGTGTTCATTCTCCCATCATGAATCACATTCCTATCATATTGACATGGTCTACCCAACAATAGATGACAAACATTAATGGGAATAACATCACAGGGTATTTCATCCTTAT